>JASANF010013236.1:0-19455 GCA_030248245.1 Trissonchulus sp. WLG1_4
TAAAATGTTTGTTTAAACCTTACCATGTACATGAATAATATGAGCTGAAACTGCGAAACAGAATTATGAAAAATAATTTAGTGAGAATTTGAGCAGCATAATATTTTTGCTAAGCAAAAATACAAAAATACAATGTTATCTTCACAAACTCACATTTTACTGAAGAACAAATTCACACGTAGTTACAGTAATTTACAGTATTTACAAAGCTTAAGACATTGCTACCGTAAGCTTAAAATTCAGGAAAGATACAAACAAACACAAAAAAATTCGCCAGTTCTAAGCTAAACAATATAATTTCGCTGGGGGGCTTTTCATAATTTATATATACGAAATTTCAAAAACTACCTTTCATAACTCAATATAGGATTAACTTAATTACATAAAATTTTATATATTATTAAAATATAATAATCAAATATAATGTTTTATATATTATACAGCTACGCTTTTTTTCACTTGATATTTCTTTCGTTTTAATTTTCGTTTTTGTTTTCGTTTTTTTTTCAATTTTAGTTTTCTTTCAATTTCTTACTTTCTTTCGTTTTCGTTTTCTTTAACTGTCATAATTTGACAGCTTTCCCAGCATACCTTTGAAGCCGACAATGGGTCTAGTAACAGCTGAGGTCAAGGACAAATCCACTATTAACATTTTTCACAGAGGGTGGCGTGATATATGCGTTAAATATTTATTAAATAATGAGTAACAGTTTAGTGATATTTTGTTCCAAATTTCTGTCTGCTATATCAATATTACAGGTTTTCCTAGGGTTGGGAGTGGCCAGAAAATTTTAGGAAATTTCCGGAAATTTCCAGAAAATTTCCAAACCGGCTTGAAAAGTTTCCGCGCTGGTTAGAAACTTTTGAATTATTGGTTTCTTAGGTATTGCTGATCAGCAATGAGTCTTAAATGCAGTGGGAAGCCTTGTTTCTCAATTTTTTTGCTGATCATAAAAGCCACTTTGATGCCCATCATCCTCTTTTGACCCCGCCTGACAAGCAGCCTTTGCGTGAGAGAGTTCGTCTGCGAGCAATTTATTATGGCTATAAATTATTTCATTGTGCCGCTAATATTTTGGATCTGAAAATTATTGGTGCAAAACCTGCAGAAAAACAAAAATATTTTGGAACTGAAATGATTTGTCCACCACCAAGGGGGAGGGGTACCCAAAATGATTGTGCTGTTACATGTATGCGTAGGACTGAAACAGTCACCATCGCATGGCTGGTAAGGAACCGTGTCAAAAATGACAACTAATTCAAAACGTGTACACGTTTTGAAAACACGATTTGCAAACGTGTAATTGCTAAGGCAAATCGTGTCATTTGATTGACACTTAACGATTAATTGTGGCTTTCGTTTTGCGCAAATCTTTATTACTTGGCGGGCTACTTCAGCGGCTTTATTCTGCGTAAACGTACGTATGCATATGTATGTCTGCGGCCCTTGGCTACTAACTTTAGATAGCTGTCTTTAACTGAGCATAAAGTGACAGCCGCATTTAATCCCCAAACGTGTTTTGGCTTTTGCAAATCGTGTATTTGCTGGCAAAAACACGATTTTGAAACGTGTCATTTCAAACGTGTTATACGTTTAGATTTTTGACACAGTTCCTAAAACAGTTATACCTATGTAGTTAGTTTTGAAAATGTTTTAAACACAGTGTTTTTCTAGGCAACGACTTCTATATTCAATCAGAAATTGTAAATGCTCCTGCGCAAACCGGCCGATTGCACCAACTTCTTTTCGAGATATTCCAGAATAATAATTGTCGTGGTTTTATTATCCAACTTTTCCTCTGCACCATTAGAGAATAGCTAAAGAATAACGATTGTCGAGAATAGCTGGAGAATAACTTATTCTTCAGCTGTCCAATAAAAATGTGGCTGCATCATTCTTTTCCAATCAAAGTCTAGCAGACAGCCAATTGAGCTGGAGAATAAGCCGGAATAAGCCCTGCCTACAGATTCGTTATGAGAACAGCATTGTTGCTCGTCCGCTCACCGGAAGCGCGTCGTCTTGACACAAGTCAGTGACCTGATGAGGATCGAAACAGGAAAATGAACATTTTCAAACTTTTTTGTTCAATTATTTTTATGCTAAATAAACAATCTATAGGCTCAATAAACATGAATATGTTAAAAATTTGGAAATTGGTAATTGTTTTTTATAAAAGTTATTAGGTCATTCTTCAGCTATTCAAGGACTCCTGGTCTAGATCAGGAATAATTGGCACATTGCAGAAGAATAGCTGAAGAATAAGCTATTCTCTAACTTTGGTTAGTGCAATAATGTTCGTTATTCTTCAGCTATTCTTGAGCTATTCCTAAACTCTGCTTGAGCTATTCATCAACTTCGAGAATAACTATTCTAACTCTAACTCTAAGGAACCCTATCTTAGTGTCGATTTCTAGTACGCTTTATTTTAAGCCAAGTTTATAACTTTTGGACTCAACAAAAAGAACAAGGTTGAATCTGTTGCAGTGAATATCAACTTTATCGGCTTCGTTCACGGAAGAAGTTCACTGTGAAGTTTTGAATGTCTACTAAACAAAATTTTGGTTGTCTCTTAAGTTTGACATCGAACTTAAAAAGAATTGTATTTCATGTGTAAGCTATTGAATCAACAAAAACTAGCTAGCATATGAGTTATTACGCTCAAACATAGCTCAGTAAGGTCTGTCAAGTTTCATTTTGGGAAAAACAGATGCTTTTGTAATTTTCAAATTTTTGAGAAACGTTTCCGGAAATTTCCGGAAATTTCCAAAAAAATAAACTTTCCGGAAGTTTCCCAACCCTACGTTTTCCTACAAGAATTGTAAATTATTTAAATTTTTGAGTTTTTAATTTTGAAATTTAATTTTTTTTTAATTTTCACCGTTGTGTCACGTTTCTGGTAGTATTGTATCACTGTGTGCAAATTTTAGTTCAGTTTACAAATAATTTTATGAAACACTACATATAAATAACAAGTACCTAAAATGACCTCAAGAGTAGAACCCCCGCCATATAAAAATTTGAATAGACAAGCAACTTGCAGCTGTTGTAATTCGTCAATTTTCAAAACTTTGTTGCGCAAGCCGAAAAAGTTGGCTTCGCTTCAATTCACTTTCGTTTTTGTTTTCTTTTTCGTTTTCGTTTCGTTTTCTTTCATTTTAGTGTCAACTGAAAAAAACCGTAGCTGTACCTTAAAATATGTAACGGGATCTACTACGGCAAATTTTCAGGACACCATCCGCTAAAGTACCCTAAATTTTGTAATATTTTAGGAACAAATTCATTTTCACCACCTTTTGCTCAAATTTAGGTTTCAATTTCACGAACTAAAGATCTCGTTGTTTTGCCCCCCTCCTCTTTCGTCGTACATGTATTATAGACGTATGATAAGCTACTGAAGATGATGTAAAGTCTGACTAAAGTCTGACAAAATAGTTGCACCACTTGGGAAAACGAAACATGTGATTCGTTACGAATACAAGCACGTTTTGCGAGTAGGGTTAAATTGATTTTGATTGCTTTTGTTGCGACATGATGGTACTGCCGAGGATATTCTTCGAATATAAAAAGCGGCATCAAAATTTTTAGGAGCCAAGATTTATAATATTAGTTTTATTACCAATTTCTCACCTAATCTACTTATCGTGTGACCTCGACTTGCACTGCACATCGCAATTTAGTCCGTTTAATCTGCGATGAAAAGTAATGTACATACCAGACGCCAAAAAATACGTGTCAAGATTCGCCGCAATGTTGCTCAATTTCTACAAACGTGTGAGGTTTGACTATATTTTTGCAAACCAACTATCCAAATATATTACAGTATAGTGATGCTGGACTTTGTTCTACCAACCATATTTATTTTTTGTAACGACGTTCTCATCTTTTGTACTAAATTTATGGGGTAAAAAATTTCTGATACGTCTCCACTCTCCAGTTGACCAAAAAACTGGAAAATCGGCATTTTCTTCTGGAGGCTTTCACCCCCAGTCCACTGCAACTGTTTGGATTTGTGATCTTAATTTGTAATGCAAATTTCGAGTTAAGATACCTAGTTAAGAAGTGAATTTAACCCATGTCAAAAAATTGGTCCCATCGCTTCCAAAAATCGTCATCATGCGCCAAAAAATCGTTTCCTCTTAGATTTCGTTATAGGAACGCACTGAAAATAGCTGCATGTACACCGCACATCGTCGACGGCTGCACAGCAGCGATTGCCGTTGTCCTGTGAAGTCAATTCTTTCATGGTTTTAGCGTGCTGATAAACAGTTGATGAACCATTGCTGCAACAGGTTTCGTTACAATGCTGCTGCATGTGCAACGTGACGGAAATTGCACGGAAAAATGTTCTACCACTGCCAGTGATTCTCTGGATTGTCTGTCTGCAGTAACACAATGTTTGCCGTGTATTACAATCGCATGCGCATACACTTCACACATACTGCTGTTATTGCAGCACAGTTAACACATAACCACAAAGCATGATCTCACACACACCCACCCATTTAATGCATTTTTCCGACCTACCGAAAAGTACAGTGTTATTGAACACTGACAAAACAGATACATGTTAATCGACATTTTGCATTATAGTATATACCCGGCGGCTGAGGCCGCCGCGTAAAAATAGATTTTTCGGCCGCGGCATAAAAATAGATTTTGACTATCAAGAGTACAGCAAGAAGTCGCAGAAGTCATACCACTGTACCTAACTAAGTGGCGCATCTATTTTTTGTCAGACTTTAGTTAAACCCGTTAATATTTATACATAAAAAAGGCCCTTAGCGTTTAATAAGTGTACATAAGTATTAGTCCAGTTAAAAAGTTCACAAAATCGCAAGCATAATATTTGGATTCTGAGGATCGGCGGTGACCCTGAATTCCATGTCAAACAATTCTGTATCGAACATCACTAGAACACAAAGCAATATTATAATTAGATAAAAAGACGAAGATATAGGTAGAAACTGAAGATGGGGTACTGAACTGAGGGAGGGGTACCCCCCCCCCTCAGTTGAGTACGGGGTCTTCAGTTGAAAGGGGGGTCCTCAAAACCGTACATAAACGGGCTATTTCGCGCTCTGCATTGGACGACCGCCCGTAGGCATAATAGGAAGAGTGTCATACTCTTCCTATTATGTACTCTTGCTACAATCAATACCGTCCGCAGGAAGCAGAGTAACAGTTACAGTAATCTATAGTAAACTTGGCTGCTTGTAGATGTTACATACACGCGTTGTCTACATGAAACTGAGAAGTCGATGTGAGAAAGAAATCAGATATTTGTTTTAATTAACAATGCAATTTATAATAAAATACTCAAAAATTGCTAATGGTATCGACATTGAAAACAATTTGGTCTAAAATTTCAATTGGACTAACAATAGATTATGCTAACGAAATGGATAACAATTGAACTAAAATTTAAGATGGACCAACAATTGATTTATGGTATCGAAATTCAAATTAATGTAATTGTTGAAATAGATCTAGTCGCTCAACTAACCACAAACCAAAACACAATATAGAACACACGTACATATATTCCCGTCATTCAAAGTCACATCCAAGCCGACGCAAATATCTTTACAGTGCGGCAGCGGGAATAAGTGAACTGATGACTCTCCTTCGATTTGCGCCAAATAAGTCGGCTTAGCTGGTAGCTACAAGAACACCAGTGTGAAGTAAGATTGGCCCCATACTTGAAGGGATTTACGAAAGCTCATCATCGGACCAGTAGCTCAACGGTAGAGCGTTGGTCTGCAGATTCGTAGATGGGAGGTTCGAGTCCCACCCTGGGTGATTCTGATGGTGATGCTGTTTTTCTTTCAGTAAGATCCCCAACCCTTTCTTGACAGTAGTAACAACTTATAACTCTGTAGGGTCTTTGGAATTCAAGACAACTTGTGACATTTTTTTTATTTGTTCTTTTTTTCAAGTTCGAAATCTATTGCAATGCTGCCTCTTAAAATTCGGTACTTTCTATGATAACGTCGTTTTTATTAGTCGGTACGAATTAGAAAAAGTCTTCATAACATAAGGGTGAATTCATACTTACAGCCGTTTGTCCGTTTAGCCAGCAAGTTGCGAAAAAGATCACGTCACAAGCAAAATTCCTATGCATTATTATTTATAAGTTGTGTGAGTTTTCATAATCTTGGAGGTTGAACCGGCATACGGTATCAAGTGTGAATCGACCATTAGGCGCGATTCATAATTTCTTGCAGATGTTTGTCCGTTCAGCCCGCAAAATTACCAAAAAATCCCGCATCAGTAGGTATATAATGTATATCAAAATGTGGCCTATTTTGTAATTTTAAAGGCTGAATGGACAAACGGCTGAAAGTATGAATCGAGCCTTAAACTGATTTGCATTCTATCAGTATAAATTAATTACCCATGTCGCTGTTCCATTTTTTCAGTTTTGAAAACTTTTGAATACGGACAAGTATGAACTAGGTTTTGTGGGCAAACCACCGTTTTACATCATTATTCTAGTTTTGCTAATATACTCACAACTGATACAGTCCCGTATAGGCTAATTTAACAAAGGCGTATTGTTAGGCATGTTGACAAATCTGTACTGTGTATTGTTGCATTGTATTTCATGCATATATTATATTATATTACTTATTATATGCTAAATTATATGCTCTACTTATATTATAGAAGCTGCACTGATAAGCTAAAAAGAGGCGTCTAATTTTCACAGTGATTGTTTGATAAAAAACAGAAGAAAGTTGGTTGCGTAAATTACAAAAACTACATTAGTTGCGCCACGTAACACCAAAAACGAAAAGGTCTTCACTAAAAAATTTTCGTAAGCGTTACATGATACTAGACACTGTTGCAATATCTATGTGGGACATTTCAAGCTTGAAAATCGCTCAATACCCCACCCCTACTTTGATTTGGCTGATTTTTTGCAGACAAATAACCGACATATATGTCTATTTTTGTATAATAAATAAAACTTTGACTGCTAAGTATTCTGCGAGTTATTAATCAGCAAGTTTTTCTGCTGAGTAAGAACTGGTTGAATTGCGAGGCCTGAGTGTCAATATTCCAGAGGAAATATTAAACGTGGCCAGTATTTGCGGATAAAATGATTTGTAAATCTATATTGTCGTACACTTTTACTGCTGAGCTGCTTCAAAGCGTTTATGGTAAACTATGACCACTTGTTAGAGCCGAAAACACCCAAAAAAACTTGCACAAGATTCGACCTAACCTGCCATTCTAGTGTAATTTAATGTAGAGAATTTGAGCTACCCAAAATTACATAGGAAATGGAGAATCTGAATATAGTATATACGCGGTCCCTGAGGGGCCCGCGTAAAAACTCTAAAAATGCTCATTAGTATACGTTAAAACTGGCACAGTCAAAGTTTATTTTCTCGAAAAGTGAACAAGGTATGTAGAGCAACTTTGAAAATTCCCTAATATTTTATATTGTATAGTAAATGTTTTACTAAAATATGAAATTTGGTTCTTGTAGCACTGACCAGATAAACAGAAAAACAAGTTTGATCAAAACTTGGAAAAAAGGACCAAGCACGCACATTTTGGGACATCATATCTGGCCTCAGGATGATGGGAGAAAGCTAAAATTTTGCACATTTCATACACTCATTTAGGGCTACCATATGTGTAAATTTGAAGCAAAAAAATTACGTTCCTGCCCCTTCACACTATGGTCGATCCTTACAGACAGTCAGTCTTAATGACTCAGCTTATTCATCTTTTCTCACCATACGTCCAATTTGAAAAGTATAGTTACTGCTGAGGATGAAAAATAAGTTTCCAATTGTACTGATTCCTGGCGGAAAATAATCCGGTCTGGGATGCAGCCGCCTGAAAGCCTTCACTGTGCGCTTGTCACAATTTTCCCTAAAATAAACCTAATCATACATATTGTATGAAAGAGGGATAGGGGGGCACCCCCCCCCCCCCCAAAAAAAAGTGAGAGACCCAGGGGGTCCGGAAATATGGGCAAAATTAGGTAAAAATAGCCCTTTTTGTAAAAATTTTACAAAAATTCTATAAAATTTAGGGTGTTTTTGGTCAATCAGAGGGAAGAGTCCAAAAATTTGACCGAATCCCCCCCAAAAAAGTTTTTATCTCGTTACAAGTGTTAACCTACATAATCCACCATATACGAAAAATCCTAAAATAGGGGCCGCGTATATACTATATTCAGATTCTCAAATTTCTATGTAATTTCTGGTAGGTCTATTTTCCTACGTTAAATTACACTGGTTGGTTAGGTAGGTCACTCTCACTGTGCAAATGCAATTTCGCAAGACAGAAAGACGCAAGACAGGACTTGGCGAAATCAAAACAGTGAGCCCGGGGTGATTTGAACCACCGACTTTCTGATTTGTATCGGATGCTCAGTAGATACAAGAGAATCTACTATCTGAGCCAACCGGGCTTAAGAGTATCGATTCTAAAAGTATTGTTATTGCAGAAATCCCAAATTACTCCTACGTAAAGCTTTTGTAGGTAATTATTGTTATTACTCTACAATAATATATAATCGAGTTTTCACGTTTCTGATTGCAAAATGCGATGAAATATTGTTTTAACTACAGTTAATTGGCTGGTACTTTTTACACTAACTGATGTAACCATGCCATGCCTAATTTCTAATGATGAACAGTGCAGCTCGGTAGTCTAGTGGATTGATTCTCGCTCAGGGTGCGATAGATCCTGGGTTCGATCTCCGGACGAGCACGCTTTTTATATTTTTTGCAAAATCAATCTCTTACCTCTGCTTGCTTTGTAGTATTAACCCTTTCTTTCTTAGAGGGTACTTTTTCGGCCTAAAAAATTTTAAATTTAAGTGTAAAATAAAGTTACTAAAATGGTTTTACTCACAAGTCAGCCGTCAATATCTTAACGTAAAATAAACTTCCTTTCGGTAGCAATTACGGCAGGCGCTCATTTTTTCCTGTGAAATATTGACGCTCCGGCATCATACAAGAGTAATTTTTCACTCAGTACTCAGTAGACGAGTTTGCTGATCTTGATAAGTAGCTACAGTTCGTCAGTGATTACTGATTAGTAAGGCTTTGGACCGAATCAGCAGTACATGTGTACAAAAAACGGCATTTAAAAATCAGTTTATCCACAAATAATGGCCGCGTTTAATATTTCCTCCGGAATATTGACACTCAGTACTCACAATGTAACCACTTCTCACTCAGCAGAAGAGCTTGTTCGGGATAAATCCGTTCTAGCCCGATAAATGGCTATTTACACAATTATATCCCAATTATATTTGCTGGAAACTGGACTTGTAATATTTCTAAAATATATAGTACAAATTTACTTAAACACAGTTCATGTTTTTTCATTTCATTCAAATAAAAGTTACAGACTGAAGGGCCATTCTTTTCCCGAATTCTAAAAGTGTCAATTATAGTCCGAAATGCAACTGCTTCAGTTATAACCGATCTAATTATCCACGCTAATGTTAAGCGTTCATGTGAAGTGAAGTGAAGCTTTTTAGTGAAGTGAATTGTTAGGAGGGTGTCCGCACTAAAATTAATCTGCCGACTTATTCTAAGTCGTTGAGCCCGTTAAGTCCGATATGTCATATCTACATATCTAAACCTCTGACTCAAATAAGTCCAGTGCGTTTAATCCGGCAAAGGAATGGGCAATAAGTCTAAAGTTTTCATTTAAACATATATAGTCCATTTAGTGACTATCAGCCCTGATTAAATTCTCTCAAAAACACACCACATAGCAAACCACGAATCATACGTCGACACGGCTAACGGTAGTTTAGCCGGGGAATGTAGACCAGGAATATTACTGGCGAAATCACAAAAACGACCGTCAGATATCGCTGCCAGTTTCTGAAAAAAATATATATTATATTCTAGGAATTTCTAAAAGTCCATTCTAAACAGAATTAGAAAGAACTAATTAATATGAAATTTAGTTCATTACTAGGTTGAATAGTTCAACAGCAAGAGTTTTTTCAATGATACGCTCACAGTTGAACATGAGGGATCTGGGGTCAGGGCGGGGGGGCATTAAAAATAAGGGAAAAGAAAAAAAATTGCTGAAAATGTACAAATTTTGCCAAAAATTACCAGTTTTTAGGCAAAAAGTGGAAAATTTTGTGTTGTTGTCAGTTCAACCCCCCGAAACGTTGGGACCAGCCGCCTAAAATTTCGAAAAATCCGGGACAACCCCCTCCCAGACCGAGACCCAGTGTACACCATAAACTTTACTCTTGATACTGACACTATCTGTATCAACAGTACCTACAAAATACTGTCTCTTAGGGTGGATTTCACCACGGTGGCTTTTAAAAACCATGGTTTTATGTATATACATTGTCATATGACTTGCACATAATTTCATTACGAACTATCGCCTGATTTGTTACGAATTTCGTACATTTTCTAAAACCATGGTTTTTGCTCAGTTGAAATTTCAAACCTGCAGCATAGCAGGTTTTTATTCTGCTGAAATTTCAACTGAGCAAAAACCATGGTTTTAGAAAATCTACGAAATTCGTAACGAATCATGCGATATTTCGTAATGAAAATATGTGTAAATCATATGCACACGTACGTAAAACCATGGTTTTTAAAAACCACCGTGGTGAAATCCACCCTTACTGTTTTGTTCTCTAATATAATTTAAGCCTAAAAGAAGAGTCGGCCGCCGCGTAAAAATCGGCTAACAGCAAAGCAAAAAACACAACCTCAAAAATTGAATCTAATGTTAACTTCGCGGTTCCGTTCCGAACAACTATGGGTTTGTGGAGTTTTTGAAAATGATATTCGATCTCGTTCACCGATGCTGGAATCACAGTAGTTTCGTTTTGATTCTCGCAAACCTAAAGTATCAAAATTGAGCGATTAAGCTTAATCCTACCGAGAATATACTCTTCCTATTACGCACTCTTGATTTTACCAGAATAATATACTTGCTAATTAATTATATTCGTTCGCTATATTTGGGACTCCTGTGCCTTAAAATTCCGTTTGCACAAACCCATAGTTATTAACCAAACAAACGAACCCAACACAAATCGATGGATTTTGAAACGGGTCGATAATTGGTATTTTGAATGAGACAGCCAGTGTCACCAACAAGGCGCCAATCCCACAGCCAGAGCAGCTGAAAGACGGAGTAAATTGAAGGATTTAACGGATTGTTATGATGTGGTGATTTAATCCAGTTATATTTTTTAGATTTGAACTCAAATTACTCTACCAAACCACCGTCGGTTACAGTGTAGCTTTTATACAGGCTATGTAATTTGGAATTAAAAAACAGATACCTACACATTACTAAAATTTAGTTGTTTAGATTTTCAGTAAAGCTCTTTTGCGCAGGTCATGGTCTATTTTTTACCGGATTAAGCCTAGTTCATAGTTGTCCAGAAGTGTGCGTAGTTGTCCGTAGTTGTCTGAGTCCGTGTCCGGAAGGTTGTCCGTAACATTTGTCCGTGTCCGTGTCCGTCAGCAGCATTAATTCATACTTCTACGAACACTCTACAGACAGTGCGTATGCATATAAAATAACGCCTACACATTCTGCAGTGTACCAAGTAGAGGCCTGCATCACGGCCCGCGGCCCGGCCCGGCCCGGCCCGGCCCGCGGGCCGGGCCGGGCCGGGCTTGGCTCATTAGCCAACGGGCCGGGCCGGGCCGCGGGCCGAAAGCTGACGGGCCGGGCCGGGCCACGGGCCTGACTTTGCGGACAAATATTTTCCGATACGTCTCCAGTTGACCAAATTGTGCCTAAAAAGCAAAAAATTTCTATTTTTTGCTGGGGGCTGCCGCCCCCAGACCCCTGCAGCTATGTGGGTTAATATTCCTTGATATTATTTTTCAACAAAGCTAATTGCTTGTATACACGAGTACATTATGCTGCATCTACTGGTGTGACGTTCCCACCATTTGTTTTAATTTTTCTGCTAGAAAAAATTTCAGATACGTCTCCAGTTGACCAAATTCGGTCTAAAAATTGAAAAAATCTCCAATTTTTTCGCTATGGGCTGCTGCCCCCAGACCCCTGCGGCCTGCAACTTGGTGGCTTTAGTGGTCTTGTGTTTGTAATGCTTTAAGTGTTAAAATTGCTAAAAAGTGCATTTTAACCCATTACAAAGAAATGGTAAGTTCGTTTCCTTACATTTTTTTCTGGGTACGCCATTGGTACGAGTAACACTACTTGAAAATGCAATATGAGGAGTCTACGGACAACTGACCTTTTTTCCTGAAAACGGGCCGGGCCGGGCCGGGCCGACTGACGACTCTGAACGGGCCGGGCCGGGCCGGGCCTGAAAATGGTCCTAACGGGCCGGGCTGGGCCGGGCCGACGACGGAAGGCAACGGGCCGGGCCTGGCCACGGGCCGAAAAAATAGGCCCGTGCAGGCCTCTAGTACCAAGTATCCAAGTAGAAGGCAAGCTTCAAAAAATCAATAATAACGTTCTAAGCACACTAAAGTGAAGCTGCTGAGCTGAAATTACTAGAAATTTCACATTATTTTACTATGCGCGGAGGAATTTTATGTACACGCACATACACGTGACTATAAAGCCTATAATCTGATTGGCTAATTCCTTACGGACACGGACAAAAGTTGAACTGAATTTAACTTCACTTCCGGACATCCGGACAGCCCTTACGGACACTCACGGACAAGTTCTTACGGACATCCGGACAACTGTGAATCAAACTACTCTGACGGACACGGACTCGGACATGGACAGCCCTTACGGACAACTATGAACCGGGCTTTAAACGGACTGGACATATTAGTTCTTGGTTTAGGAACGACATAACGACATATCGGACTAAACGAGTTAAAATAAATAGCTGCTTAATTTTACTCCGATAACCTTTATAAACTATCACCGGACTAACAGGATTAAACCTGCATGCACTAAAAAGGTTTGGGAAGCGTGATGTTTAACCCGTTTAGGCGGACTAAAATTAACTCCTTTAATCCGACAAAGAAACAAAACCTTAAAAACTCGTGTCCCATACTAAATAGGGCAGATTTAGTTGCGGAAACTGTTGTACAGAAATATGGCGTAGGTACGTCTAAATCTTAAAAAACAGAGCAGTTTACCTGAATAAACAGTAATCTAGCCACCACTTTGCAAAACCATACAATCTCAGACCACTGTTGTAGGGACCAAGCAATCCCCGCTAAAACTACAGCGCTAGAAATTACCAACACCAAGTTAGACTTTGTCCACATTTGGTCGAAATTAGACTAAGCTTTCACAAGTTTTGAGATACAACTTCCAAGTAAACAGTTCATCAAATATTCAGAAATTGCAGTTGAATTAAGAAGCTAAATAATGGCAACGCAGCTGAATTATTTAGAAATATTGCGGGTCAGTGATTTTGGGTACAGAAGTTTGCAGTATATATTCAAAGTATTCATACGCTTACACGATAAGCTATGGATGCTGCTTTAGCATTAAACCAAGCATACGTAATAATGAGGGGAAGCTCTCTCCTACCACCCCTGATTGCAGCTAACGCCAGTGGTGGACGCGGGTGGGAATTTTGACCCGTAGTCCACCCCAAGCCGCGGCTCAACATTCGTGGGTAACCTGCGACCCTCCGCCGTAAAAGCCGACCCGCGGGCCGCGACCCACTTTGACCCACCATTATATATAACCTACCTGATGATTATTAAATTAGGTATTGTTTTTAGCTGATGTACATGTAAAATTTGCACAGTGTACTGTTGTGTCGCCTACATCTGTCCTACATTGTTCACATGACTACTTTAAACAAAATATGGCACTATTACGCAGTACTCAAATTTATAGACCGACGTGATAATTTTTTTCAGTTTTGGAAAAAAATTAGCGACCCGCGCATCCTGATGTGGGTACCCGCGGGTTGACCCACCGCTCAACTTATTCGATCCTCACCAAACCCAACACAACCCGCGGTAACCCACGACCCGCTTCCACCCATAAGAGGACATCTTGTTAAATCTTACATTACACTAAAGCTAGGTAATATGATCAAGCAATATAAGGTCGTACATAACTCTCACAGAACCCGAACCCGATTTGATGCGGCAAACCCCCGAGGCGCATTTTACCCATCTTTTCAAAATTATAGCTGCAATATTATATATTCCACATACTCTAAGAAAGCTACCAATATTTGGTCAGTAAATTCAATTTAATCTTAAACTGCTATTAGAAAAAAAATTAAATCGAATCCAATACTATAGGCAGATGCAAGGCAGTCTCTCTCTAGCCCTAACCCCCACCACCTTATCGAGTTAGGGACTGTGGGGGGCTACGTATTTAGTCAGGGACGTTCATGAGACTGATTGCTTAGGGCCTATTCCTATACCGGACTAAAACTAAGCCGCTGACTTATTTTAACTCGTTTAGTCCGTTTAGTCCGGTAAAGGAATAGGCCCTTAGTTGAGATTATATGTTTCGTCAATGCTTACATATTTCAAGTTATTTGATCTCATCTATGCCTAGTGGGGGAACCGGGCCTAAGGCCTAAGAGCCTCCACCACAATGCAGGCTTCGGGCAACTCTGTAATTTACACTTCACTTAGCTTTGGGTCTTTTCATCAATTATATTAACTGGATTAGATTAACTTCAGTTAACTCAACATAAAATTGACACTAATTCGTATCAACTGCATCTGCTCGCAAAGTTTTATTAATTGGAGGCTAATCCTATATTGAGTTATAATATAAAGTTAATCTAGTTAATCTAATTTTTGATAAGACCCCCCTTCTTCTAGATAACATAACATGACTCTTTGTTTACTACAGTCCTAAGCCAAGAACCTAAAGTTAAAACTGAATTAACTCTGTTTTCGGCTTGTATTATAATATATAATTTAGATGTGGCATATACTACAGACAGGTTGAAACGCACTGAATGCATACATAAATAAACAATAGGGAGTATGTAAAAAGTGTGGGATTTTACAAAAAACACAGCTAAAACAATTAGTACAAAAACAACACGAATGCACATGCGAACAAATAGCGACCCTGTTCGACGTAAAACGTACTTTCAGTCAATTTTCAAACACTAAATTAAAATAATATGGATTAAATTAAAAAGTGTTTGCTAAGCCGACTCAACACTCAACTTCTATAAGTTCTTATTGATCAAATTTAATCTAATGGGCCCTTAGTTATATCGCCTTCTCATTCTTTCACCGTTGTAGCGTGTATATACGTTTTACGCGAGCCGGTCTACTCAATCAATAAATCAATATTTGGTTAAACATACATAATTGAACATACACAAAAACTCAGAGGAGCTAAAATCGACATTAAATTTTATTTAAAATTTCGCGCTGATACAAAAAAGAGCTTTGTTTTTCATTTAACCGAATGAAATAAGATTAAATTAAAATAACAATAAACAAAAAAATCTAATCAAAAAAAATCCAATTCAAGCATACAGAACATCGTTAATTCAGATATGTAAACTAAATAAAATTTTCATAAGTAACTACATACATACCTACTAATAGCCTAGTAATCTTATTTAAAACTTGAACTCTAAAAAAGCCTGATTTTAGTAAGCTGTACACAAATAAACTAAAGCCTTGTAAATAGTTTTAGATTTAAAATTTTATGTAAGAGTTAATTACAACGTTGTTTTACATAGACAAAGTTTTAATTTGGTATATTATAACTAAATACTAACTGAGAAAACAAGCGTAAAAACTACAAAACGGTACAACTCAGCCGTATATATACGTACGTACGCATATACACTTTAATTTCTACAGTTAAAACTGAATCTTTCCGAGAAAAAGCAGTTAAACGTACAATAATACAATACATCATAAGAGCTCATAGATTTACAAAATGACTATTCACATTTTGCAAAACTAAACATTTTGCAAAGTAGTTTAGAGTTCAGCAAAACTTAAAAGTCACCTATGTATGTGTGAATGCAGTACGTATATACGCAAAAGAAACATGACAAAAAATCTGTGCAGCGGAATTGAAAACAAAGAAAACTTTGTCGTGTTGTCCGAATCTTAAACAGTGTTTACGAATTCCAAAATTTCAAACAAACGAAACGTATGCTAACTTTAAACAAGTACGTCTTTCGAGTAGCTAGGTAGTTATGGTATCAGACACACTTTTGTAAAGTTGATGCTTAAATGCTCAAACTATGTATGAATTCCAAAGCAATCTTCAATAGTTTACTGTTCCAATGGAACAGGTAGACGCGGCGTTTGTTAAAGTATACGTACATACATAGTACATGCGCATTAAAACCGGTGTCACGGGCAAAAGTGTCCCCCCTGTCCCTCGGACACTTTGGCTTAGGCAAAAATGTCCTACTTGGGCAAAGGTGTCAAGCTTACACTTTTGGTGCTAAAATTGACTGACCCAGTCCTATATGTACAACGGAATCGGAAACTAGCAAAATAACTATATTTTCAAAACCTATGCACATTCTAAAAATAGTTTTCAACTTTAAATGCTTTAAACAACTTTTAACAATCTGCGTAATTATTTAACCTTAATAAGGTTTCATACTTCAGTATGGCTATGGCATACGGACAAACGGAATCGCTCACACGAAAACACTTTTGCCTGTTTTGTTCAATTCATACTTTTTCGGCCAAATGAAAATTGGGACATGAGACATACGGCTGTACAAAATTCATTCGTCTGAGCGGCACGTCGGTTTGTCCGTATTTTGTTTTTAAAGAATTTCGGCACAGTTGAACTGAAGTTAACTTTACCGGACATACAGATAGATTGAAACTGAGCCGTTTAGTTAGGATAGCCTGACATACGGTGGAAGGGCAAACGGATATACGGCTGAACGAACTAAAGGCTAAAGTGTTCTGCCAGTCAACTTGTCCAATGTCCGTTCTTCCGATTCAAACTGCACAGAACTAATAAAAACGTAGTGCATTGAAAAAACGAAAATTGTGGCGAAAACTAAGAGCTGGGTGTAAATTGTGACCACTAACCGTTGTGTATATTCAAAATACGATTTTGAATGAGCAGCTAAGCGTAAACTAAGTAGGGACACTAGCCCAAGGTGGGACACTTTTGCCTAGGCAAAAGTGTCCCCCCGGACACTTTTGTCCAGTCAAAACTCTGTGACACCGGTCTGTAAGACTCTGAAACCAATTGTTAATAATTATTTACGTTTGTTCAAGTCAACCTTACTAAACTTTATGCATACCTTTTGCATCAACACAGCAGTTTTACTTCAAATTTTACCAACAAAATATTTTTGTCTTATGTTTTTCTATTGTCATTGTTGTTGTTGACTTGAGCCGTAAGTGCACAAACTGAATGAGTACTCGCCCAGATTAGCAAAATAACTGTAAAAATGACTAGACATGGACGAAGCAAAGGAAACTGATATTCGAAAGCAAAATATCTCTAACATTTAATGTGAATTAGGAAATTGGTTTTGCAAACTGTTACATAAAGTTTGACTAGTAATACAAGATTCCCAAAATGAAAATACAGTCTATATAATTTCTTAATAAAGGAGTTATTTAAGAGTACTGATGTGACACTAAAAACAAACTTCCTTGATGAAGAGAGCCACGTAAGAGAGACTCAAATGTTTTTCAGCTCGTCAGCAGCTAAGTGTAATTGTCTGCAGCGTAAATGTGCCAGACAGTAAAAATCAATAATATTGATTTGTAAAGCAGCAGCGGTGATTTGTACACCCCAGAGTGACGTGCTTGTGTTCGTGCTAACGAACAACAACACTGTTGGGGCAGGACCTGACATTTTTCTATGTTACAGGTTCTGCCTTAACTTTGTGTATACGCGGCGGCTGAGGCCGCCGCGTAAAAACATAGTAAACAACTATTATTTATACACCATCAGACAACTCAAACTCGAAATTAATAAAAAAAAATAAACACCAGAAAAAACATGCACATGAATTACCGGATTGCATTTTGCACAACAAATTAGACTTTCAATAGTATATACGCCAAATTTCTAGCTACAAAATTGAGCTTTTTTGCGCCTATTAAGTTTTTAGACATAAAAATGAAAAAGTTACTAAAGGTTACGAAAAAGTATAAACACAAAAAACACTGTAAATAACGTAATTTGGCGTACCGGCATACCCACAACGTGTTGATGTAATCAAGAGGGCCATTACACAACAATGGTTACAAAGCTTTGTTTTGTTACCTTCTAAACATGCAGAAATGTTTCTAATTTACTACATTTTAGGAGGGAGGAGGGATTTCTAAAATTATTTTCAAGTCAAGGTCATTCACCGAATTATATATATATATATATATATATATATATATATATATATATATATATATATATATATATATATATATATATATATATATATATATATATATATATATATATATATATATATATATATATATTTTTTTCAGCAAAACTGAAAATATCCATATATAATTGACAAAATTTCCAGGCCAAAATCAGTTTGAGAGTAGCTTGGATAATAAAAGCAAAAGTACACTGCTTAAACCGTTTTTTCTGCAGTGACTTACGGTCACGGACAGTACAAAAAAATGAACCTAGGCTTTAAACTACTTCGAAGTACTGCGACATTCAAAGTTTACTACCTACTTACTTACTAATTTTCATTACAAAATATCACAAAAATTGTACAAGCAGGACACAGTCAGTTATATATCAGTACACAAATGCTCTTCGGTATAAATACTGCAAACATTGATCAGACAAATAGTAAGTTATTAATCGATGTCAGCAGTGATACTGGGAAAAAAGTAATGATTCGTTTCATACTTGTTAATATCAGGTAGGTCAGTTTTCAAGTCTGGATCAAAACAAAAATCGGATCTAAAGCAATCTGTCTGTTCTGATGCGAAGAATCAGCTAAACTTTCAGGTCATTAATGTTACGGCAGCGGGCCAGCATTAGCCTTTGTCCCCTTATTATGTCTTGTCCCTGTGTTCTTCGAGACAAGTATGTATGTCCCTTAAGGACACCAATGAACATGAGCAACACTTCAAATGTGTGAATGTTGCAGAAAATGTGTTTGGATAATGCCCACTGTTTTTGTTTCTCTGCCAGTCAGCATTGAAAGTTAGACAAATAGTTTCCAGTGACTAATATAATAAAATACAAGCATGAACATTGTTGTGAGACTGCCAACAAAAACAAGTACACATCAATACACAAATAAAGTCAGTCAGTCAAATAATAATAATAATTAATATTATATTTTAAATTTTTTTATAAAAAATAATGTGTCAGTTTGTTTAGATTTAGGGAGCACGCATTTTGCCAGGGACGTAATTTTTGTCAATTCCTGTGTCCTGCAAAAACATGTGCAAGCATCTCTCGTTCTGAGCCAAAGGGTGACCGGCCACTCTACAATAACACAAAAAACAGATTAAATTAAAATAATTAAATTAAAATAAATATATATAATAACAGATTTACAGCTAATTAGATTA
>JASANF010013237.1:0-37308 GCA_030248245.1 Trissonchulus sp. WLG1_4
ATTTTTCGAAAAAAATCACTAACTGAGTCCAATCGGGCAATTCAAACTATTTGTTTTACATAAAATTATCGATCATCGACCTGTTGGTTAAAACGAAGTTGGATAAGTAGATGAAGGCTCACCCACTCCAGTTCAACCAGGCCGCCGGCTTCCGCAATCTGTCGTTTGACGCGCGCCGCGAAGGTACTGGCAGATTCGCCCGGTCGTCGGGCTGCGGGCAGACTCCCAGACCTCTACCACCAAGGCCCACGAGGTCATCATCATAAGGATGTACTGCATCCACGACTGAAGACTGCTGTTCCAGAAGGCGTCGCCGAAACGTGGGTCATACTGAAACCGAGTCATTAGTTGAACATATTCCTGAGTGGCGTGATTGTTTCGTAATTTTGCTCGCTTAACGGATAAGGATCATTTCATCGACAGCCACCTGACCGTTCAGCGAGAACAAAATTACGAAAGAATCACGCGAACATGGGCACTTTTCGTTGCATGATAATCTTGTCACTCTGCTCGTTTCATCGGACATACGCCTGTAAGTAGAAATCCATCTTAATTATGACTATATTATAATAACAAAATAACACCTCCAAAAATTGCAAAAAAATAAAGGTTGCGAATTTGTCCCAGTTTGACTCAAGTATATACTATTCGCACGTGAACGACGAAGCTGACATCTTTGAAACCAACTGTTCATAACGACTCCTAAAAATTTGATCCAAAAACCTGACAAAACCTAAACCTACCGATGAAGATTAGTCAGTTGCAAAGTGTCAGCAATGCCTAATTTCAGTTTAACAATAATTGATCAACTACTACTGCAATTACCATATGCAAGCCTACGTTGGAAGCTGCAAACTGCTATACCTTTATAGCCACCGGATAAATGATACTTGCCCACTTCAAAGCATCCCTTTCTAAACATCATGACAGCGGTGTTGTTGATGCACGTGCCCTCAGGGGAATATCAGAATCGGCAGCTTGTGTGGTTTTTCCATGTAAGTTCTTGCGTATTTTGAAAAAACTAGTAAATATTTCAAATGCAGTAGTAAGTTGTAGTAAATCAGATAGTTGACAAGTAGTAAATTGGCGACGTACCGGAATTATTTTTCAGGAGTAGAGAGTAGAGTACAACAAACAACGTGAGGTCCTACAGGAACCTCACCTGCGTCAAAAATGATTCGCAATTTTGCAAAACAGCTTTAAAAAGTATTCGTGAAATCGCCAAATTTTTGCCGCAAATTGGTGACGTTATTGAAAAAAACCCAGAATAGTAAATATTGACACTTCAAGAAGAGGGCTCGGAAAAAAAGCAGTGCTCGGAACGGAGCTGACGCATTTGATTGGCAGCACATGTAAACAGACTGCAAAAAAATGCTCCAAAGTCTGAAGACAAAAATCAAAATCTGAAAAAGTTCTGGCGACACAGCGGCACGCATCAGACGTCAGACGAACCGTCAGAACAGCGGCTCGGTCCTTGGCTTCTGAGCGCTGAAAGAAACATGGCTCGCAGCCCGGTTCAGAGCCCTGTTGCAGGGATACCCCAAAAGACGCCTTGCTGCTGACGATAACTAAAAAAAGCTCACATATATATATATATATATAGATAGATAGATATAGTTGTCAAAATAAATAAACGGTTCAATTAAAAAAAATTTAAACAATTAGTCAACAACAAATACAAATAAATAATAACCAAATGAAAAACAGAAAATATAATTCAGGTCATACATGTATGAGGGGGGGAGGGGGAGGGGACCCCCCCAAAAGTCGTGGACCCGGGGGGAAGGGGTGCTCCCAGAATTGGGTAAAAATTTTGAAAAAATGGCACTTTTTTTAGCGAAATTTTTCAGAAAATTTTGCAAAAATTTAGGGTATTTCGGGTCCATCTGCAAGGGGCAGGATTCCCAAAATTTGCCGGTTAAGAGGCCCCCCAAAATTTTAAACCCGTTACAGCGTATGATTCAGACTGGAGTATTTTTCGG
The DNA here is from genome assembly GCA_030248245.1 of Trissonchulus sp. WLG1_4. NCBI lineage: Eukaryota > Metazoa > Nematoda > Enoplea > Enoplida > Ironidae > Trissonchulus > Trissonchulus sp. WLG1_4. The sequence continues at coordinate 1,983 of JASANF010013237.1, forward strand.
GAAATTAATGTATTTCCTAGCATAGTGTAGGCAGTTGTCACAAGAAAGCATGATAACGTCAATGGGCGAAAGATGATTGGCAAAACGCAAAATACCGCCAGGCTTGGCCTTGTTCTTGCTGAAACAGGAATTTAGATTTAAAAATTTATGTGATTTTAAAACTGATCGACCAAAATCGAAAATTACAAACAATCGCTTAGTAAAATTCAACCACGTAACAAAAAAGAAGTAAAAAATAGGAATTCTTTGTATCTCAATTTAAACCATAGCTGTGCATTTTTACAGTTAGTGTTGGGGTCGGTGACCATATACATGTACTTGGGAGGATGGTTTGGCAAGTCCCTTCCCGAAATTCGGTCCTAGGGGAGGGAGATGGGAAGTCTCAAAACTTTTGTTAAAGATTGTGTTCTATTTAGAACACCAGCACTTTGGTAGACTCGAACATTTTAAGAACTGGATTTTGCAACTAGTTAAATCTGCTCGTTCAATCCCATAAAAAATTAGTTAAACTAAAAAACTAAATAAAGCCAGAAACCCTTACAGATTGTGATATGTAATGATAGCGGAGACGGAGCGAGAGAAAATTCGAAAGCACATGCAGCTAGCGTGGAAGTTCAACCACCGTTTTAACCTGAAAGGAACAATTATTTTTATGAATCTACATAAAGTACTTATAAACGAAAAAAATTCAAAACAATACAGCTTACCACTTTTGGTTGATTTATATAATATACTACGTAATGGCAAAAAACACCAAATTACAATGGGCATCTAAATAAAAAAAAATTATTAAAAAGCAACTTAAACTAAACTAAGCAACTAATAACTATCCGTTTTCACTGACCGTCCATCAGGCAAATATCCGACCAATGTCATGGTTGTGATTAAACCGACCATTCCGACAATGAATAGCAGAAATCTAAAAAAAATCAAAGTAAAAACAAAATTTTTATCTTGACAAATGACAATTGAAATTTTTTATTAAAAAACAAGCGAACAATTTAACCGGATGGGAATGGGAAGTGAATAGGAACTCATCTAGATACGAAAATGCAAGCCAATTCGATACACAACAATTCACAGTAAGATAACAAAAAAGTCAATGTTAATCATATAATTATAATATTAAAGAACAAGGACCTTAAATACACTGTAATCATGACAAAGTATAAACTTCACGAATATAGTGGTGCGGGAAAGAAAACCCTACGCGTTTTGCGGGGGAAAAACCCTAGTTCTTCCTGGCCAAACCATACGACATAAGACCTTTTTGAGTATGCAGGTGGAAAGCGCATTCCAAACTGACTTAACACACCAATTTCTGTGCAGTTTTGAGGCCTGTAGCATTTTTTATAAAATATTTCAAAATTTATTTTGAACGTTGAAAAATTCCAAAGTGACAAAATTTTCCAAATTTTTGACTTGTCATAATTTTTCACAAAAACACTTTTGGCCAACGCCGTTTGCATTTTTCAAGAGAAGAGAGTTGCGTTTCCTCTATATTCTGAAGCTCAAAAACAGTGAAAAACGTTGTGGTTGACCTGTGACTGTTCAAAGTTTGTGCGGGAAAAAACCCTATTGCGGGGAAAAAAACCCTATTTTGTTTGGTCTTGGTGACAATTTTTTGCTAAACTCACCCATTGTGGCTACAAAAGTTGACTCATCTGGGCTAAAAACATGCGTAGACTTCATTGAAACAGTTTTTTTGGTCGAAAAACGTCGTTTTTTGTCGTTTTGGACCACACCCCGACACCCCTTACGAAACCTGTTTTGGTGATGTTTCACCAAATTTGGCATTTTTTGGAATAATTAGGCTTTAGCTAATGCGTACCACTTAAATCCAAGAATGGCAGACGCGGACGGTGTTTGTCCACCGTTTCGAAGGTAATAAGCGCAAAAATCTGTTTTTAATGCTTTTAAATACGGAAAAATGCATATTTGGGCAGAAGTCATTTCTGCCAAAAAGGGTCAATTTTTCAAGAGTCATTGTGAATCACATGGGTGTCGGAGAAACGGTTTTTTCGTTCATACTGCAGCCTAATAGTTGTAGAACACGATGAAATTGTATTTATACTCACTGCTAATAGAACAACCAAAAAAAGTGATAGGGGGTTTTTTCCCGCATAGGGTTTTTTTCCCGGAGGTTTCGAGACTTATTACTCAGAAACGTGAGTAGTTAGAATAGAATCCATTTTATTAGTGCAACAGTTACGCGAAAGACGGCCGCTCTAACAGCCGCGAGCATTAATGGATCCGATTTATGTGGAGCACAGGACGACCCGGAAAGTTGAATATAGGGTCTTTTCCCGCACCACTATATACACTCACAACAAAGTAATTTCTGTTGAACACTAATCTGCTATTTAAAAACCTATAAAATATTTATAAAAAAACTGCTGCAACATATACGAAAAGTAAACAAACCTGCCGGGAAGCAGCAGACAATATCGAATAAAGAATCCGGAGAACCATAATAATGTCAATTTCCAGCTAAAACAAAAACAGTTGACATAACAGAATATAGGAAAAAATCAAAGAAATTATATATGCAGCTAAGTTACACGGTGATCCATTTTATCCAATTTTACAAAAAAAATAATTTCTGAAATGTATATATTGTGACGTGGGCCCGTGGCGGATCCAAGGGAGAAAGGGCGGAGGTTAATACTCCCAAAACTATCCCGACTGCAATCGTACACAAGCCCGCTCTGATTAGCACGGCGAAAATGTTTGGGCTAAATATTTTGAATGATATCGTAAATAGGAAAAGCTTTTCAGGTTACTCTTGTTCTTAGTGATCATATACTGATTAGGGATGTACCGAAAATTCGGTATTCGGTATTCGGTATTCGGTTTTCGGCCGAAAAACGGGTATTCGGTATTCGGTACCGAAAAGTCATTTTTCGGCCGAATACCGAATAGTTAGGAAATCAAGGAAATTCCAAAGGAAGCAACGTTTAGAACAAGAACTCATTTTATTAATCCTTCACTTAGCACTACACTTCGACCTGAGATGTACACAGTACACAAAAAACATGAAAACTGTATATGTGCTAGCTAATAACCTCTAAATAGCATTTGTGAGGCATTTAGCACAACACATATTTGCGTGAATTGTTGATGGATGCTTTATCGTCAAAACACAAGAAAATTTGAAAATGCCAGTAAGCTCTGCAAAGTTTACAAGCAGTTTAAAATAACTGTCCCACTTCACTCCAAAACCAGCACATGACCCTGAGACAGCCTGGGTGAAAAGGTACAAGAATTCATGAAAGATAAAAGCAAGTTGCAGGGGTCTGGGGCTGATAGCGGCAGCCCCCGGAAACAAATGCAAATTTTTTGATGGTTAGGGCGAATTTGTTCAGTTGGAGACGTATCGGACATTTTTTATTCAATGGTAGCTGAAAAAGTTTAGGCCAGCTGGCCTCGAGGCTCGAGCCCAGAAACGCCAGCCCTCCACTCAAAAACGTGAGTAGTTATATACATTACAATCCATTTTATTAGTGCAACAGTTAGGCGAAAGATGGTCGTTGTGGAGCAAAAAATGTGAGTTTGCATTTACCGCCTAAACGGAATCTGCACAACGGAACAACTATATACACAATATAGGTGTTACGCTCAAAGTTGCATGTTTCGACATTGTTTCTGAAACTTTTTAGATGGGGGTGTCCCTTTTTGCCCCAAAAAAGTCCCACTCCACCCCAATACATAGTATTTATATATTTATCTTATAGATTTATCTTTATAGATTTAAAAAATATATTTATCTATACGTAGTATTTTATTTTTCTGGATTTTTGAAATCTGAGAAAACTTTTCTCGACAAATGACAACTATTCGGTATTCGGTATTCGGTTTTCGGCCGAAAAAGAAAAACAGAATATTCGGTATTCGGTATTCGGTGAAATTTTTTTCGGTCCCATCCCTAATACTGATTTCCCTTCCCTACACACCTGAGAAACTGATAACTTTTCATGGACGATGTTCTGGCAAGCAGATTCCAAACTGGTACTTCTTCTGTACGAAATCGAGAGGTCACTTCGTCTTCAATTATGGCTTCCATACCCGCCTAAAACAGTTAAAAAACGTGTTGCTACGAAGTAAAATTATGGACGCAAGTGTTGTTTTCTACGCCAATACCAAAAAGCACATGAGTAGAACAAAGGGACACAGGACGTGTAGTACGGGGGGTGGGTGGAGAAATGGAGCATAGTTCCCCTTGAATTGGGAAAAAAAGTAGCCCCTTTCAGGCATAAGAAGTCATCGGAACAAAAAAATATCATCCGCCACAAACAGACGAATGCAGCTTCAAATTTCAAAGTAAAATAGAAAGTATATATACTAATATTTGAAAATAAATAAGTTTATAGAAGAAAATAATAAAAGAAATAAATCGAACCTTGACAAATTCATAGCAGTCGCCAACAACTGTTTCGACTTGGTTGCGATCCTCAGTGGTTTGAAAACTGGGGATGATAGAAACTTTTTTGAGCATTTTCGTGACTGCATCTCGTTGAATCACTAAAACCGAATAATATTAACTTATATAATCCGAGACTATGAAAACAAAACTAGCTGAAATAAATACCTTTAATTTTCAGTTGTTTTTTTTCATTCGTTTTTCACGCTACATATCTGCAGCTATTTATAATTATATAAGGTACACATACTCAATATAGTTACTTATAAAAATAATAAAAGTTAAAACTTGAAAAAACTTAAAAAGTTGAAAAATTATCCAAAACCGACACTATATTATTATGGACTAAAAGTTTTAAATTTAGTCTTTTAGCATACGCGGTTTGTTTCCAGAAAAATTGCGCTCTCTGGTGTTGGAGTTGGGAGACGGGGAATACCAATCGTTCGGAGGGACGCTTAAACGCTCGGGACTGGAGTCGAGTTCGTCTTCGCTGTCTGAATCTTCGAGTTGCATTTGTCGATAGACATCTGCGCAATGGTGCTGCACCCACTGAAATAATTGCAAAATATCTTGTTGACATTTGGATTCCCAAAATCCAATATCAATCCAATAACTCAAGCTAAATTTAAACGTTAGCTGCTGATTTATGACAACATAAAAGGCTCTATTTTTTATAATAAACAATAAAGTACAATGCTCTATTACAAATTAAAAGAGCACTTTAGACTCTTCCTCTAACCGCTTTCAAATTTAGTGTTAACCACTTGCAAATTTTTGATTATATTTAAGATACAAACTAAAATAAGTCCAATATACTAAAACATAAATCAAGCCTAGAGTTTGTCGTCCTTTTTGCACAAAAATAACTTACCTCAAAAACTCTCAGCAGAACGTGAACATACGCTTTGCGAATTCCCAGGGATTTTCCAAATGTAGCGAGCAAAAATATTAATATACATAAACAGAAAACTGGAGGGAAAAATAAAGTCACCAAGAGAATAAATAATTCTTCAAATTGCACCATGATGAATTTATGTACGACTAGTTTTCATTAATAAACAAACAAAAACAAAGCTACAATCAATTGGGATCGAAAAACTCCCGCCGGCTTGAAGGGCTCAAACGAAAAATGATTACATAAACAATATGAGCCAAGTCAAACACGTGAGCACGTGATCCAATGATGCAATTCCTAATTAAATATTAAAACATACAAATAAATTGACAAAATAAAAATAACTAAGCAATATAAAATTATAATAAACAATTAATTTTTTGTTATGAATAATCAACGTTTAAACTTATTTACCACCCTTTCTTACCTTTGTGTCTCCATGCATGTACGCACATATGTACATGCATGTAGGCTTTGCAGTTCGATACCTCAATTCTTTTTTGGTTTTTCTTCCAAAATTTAGTGAAGAATGCTTTTGTCAAGGGCCGTATTCACATACTAAGTGTTATTCACATACTAACGCTAAGCGTTTGCTAAGTGCTAGTGCTTAACTACTGTATGTTATGTTTAGTATGTTAGAAGTTTTAGTTTGTGAATAACAGCGCTTATAAGCGCTAACACGAAGAGTAAACCAGTGGGGGTTAAATGCAGTTGGGGGGGGGGGGAAATAGTGGACCTATTTTTTTGAGTAGAGCACGTTGGTTTTGCTTCAAAAACCCCTATTTCATTTTTTGGATTTTCTGAGATACGAGCCCCCGAAATCTGAACCCCCAGTGAGGGACGTTTTCGCAATTTTTTTCCGAAGCTCTTGTTTTTTCCGTTCTAATCGTGCCTAAATGGTGTCAGATTATTGTTTACAATTTTTTGGAATCAAAACAAACGCACTTTGACCGGGTTCCTGCCGAAAAATTCGCCAGAAACGTCCAATTTTTGACCAAATTCAAACTTGGCCTTAATTTAGACTTGGGCTTAGGCTTAGGGCTTAGGCTTAGTATAGGGCTTAGGCTTAGGGCTTAGGCTTAGTATAGGGCTTAGGCTTAGGCTTAGTATCAGGCTTAGGCTTAGGTTCAGGCTTAGGCTCAGGCTTAGGCAATAAAAAATCGAAATTTTCAGAAAAAATCCTGCCAGCTTAGAAGAAGAAGAAGAAGAACTAGTTTACTCACCACATGAAATAGAGTAATACTAATAAAGGGTTAACAAAACGAACAAAAATGTTAACAACAATTTGTATATAAAACAATTATATACCACACAAAAAAAGATAACAGGACGTAAAAACAGATGGTGAGAAGGGTGCCGCGTGGCCAGATTTTGGCCTTTTAAGCAGCACCCCAATAAGTATATACCTCATGACAAAAAATTTCAGGACTATATATATTATTTCAAAATATTTTTTTTGACAATTTAGATCTTGAGATATCTAAAAAGGTGTAGCAAAAAGAACTATTTCTCAAACATACATAACTCATCAGCTAACACTATATAATAATTACTCTACTTGGTATTTTATAAAAGTGCTGAAACTCACAGACTTTAGACTGGCCTTGAAAGCTTCTACAGAGTGACTAGTTACGATAGCTTCATCGAGAGAATTCCAAACTTGTACAACCCGCACACTAAAAAAATATTTACGACAATCAAGCCTAGATTTAGGAAGTTGCAACTTATAAATATGACCCCTAGTCAATTTCGAAAAGGAAAAGGTGAAAAAATCATCAAAATTTAAGTTGATAGTACCAGACTTCATTTTAAAGGTTAGCACCAAATCTCGAATTAACCTGCGTCGTTCAAGCGTATCTATGTCCAAAGTTTTCAGACGCTCAAGATAAGACATATTAGTAAGCCCGGGTAACCGTTTCGTGAAACGGCGTTGGACGCTTTCTAGAAGAATTATATCTTTTTTTAGCCAAGGAGACCAGGCTTCTGATGCATATTCTAACTTTGGACACACACAGCTTGTAAATAATTTTAACAAAAAATTTCTGTCCCGTGACTGGAAGGCTAAAAATATCACGTTCACCATTTGCATCGCCGATTTAACAATATTTTGAATGTGGATACCAGGTTTCAGGTTGTTGGAAATCCAGACACCTAGATCCTTGATACATGTGCAAGAATTCAAAACATGGGAGTCGTGTTGAACCCTTTGTTTTGGGTTACCGTGTCCCAGATATAAGAGAAAACATTTATCTAAAGCAACATTTAGTTGCATTTTTTGTGCCCATGAAAAAATTCGACAAATATCTTCATTAAAAGCCATGGAAGGACTATTTTTTCGAAAGGAAAATTATATTTTAGCATCGTCGGCATATAGAAAAACTGACGAATTCTTTACAACTTCTGGCAAATCATTTATGTAAATTAAAAACAAAAGAGGACCTAATATGGATCCCTGCGGAACACCAGAAGAAACAGGGAGCTCAGTTGAATAAGATGTGCCAATTTTCACAATTTGACTTCGATTTGCCAAATAATTTTGCACCCATGATATCAGTTTTGGACAAAAATTTAGAGCAACTAATTTTTCAAGGAGTTTTGGATGGGAAACAGAGTCGAAAGCTTTCGCTATATCAATATATAGGACATCAATACAGTTTCCACTGTCAATAGACAGGGTCCAGTGATTTAAACATGAAATCAGTTGAGTAACAGTGGAGCGTCTACTCAAGAAACCATGCTGTGAATCGCATAGTAGTCTGTTATTTGTCAAAAAAAGTAACATCGTTTCACTAATGATTCGCTCCATAACTTTAACAATTTCAGAAGTAAACTTATAGGTCGATAATTTTCAACGTCGGATCGAGAGCCTTTTTTATGAATGATATTGTCACAACAGCTTGTTTCCAAGTTAAAGGTACCGAACCAGTCTGAAAAGAAACATTGAAGATTGATGCTAATGGTTGACATAATTCCCAGGCAAATTTCTTCAGAAAAAATTGTGGAATATTGTCAGGTCCTCCAGAGCAAAATTTGCCAGGAAGATGTTTTAAAACTTTATACACTGACTCTGGCGAAAAATTAAAGCTAGGTGGATTGGCGTTTGTAACTTTTCGAAGATTTAACTTTAAACCATTATCAATAATAAAAACGGAAGAGAAAAAAGCATTGAAAACATTAGCCTTATCAGCGTTTTTATAAGTTAAAATACCAGTTTGATTTTTAACAGGGGGAATTTCCACCTTTGAGCTAAGTTTATTTCGAACATAATTCCAAAAAGTTTTTGCACAAGGGTTTATGAAAATATTTATTTCATGATTTGCCATATCATGGCGTTTCGATTTACGTGTACGACGGGCCAGATCATGCCACTGTTGGAGATGTCTTGGATTTTGAGAAATTTTAAATTTTTTGTACATAGCAAGCTGTTTTGTGTGTAAGCGACGCGTTTGTAATGACCAACAGATTATATTATAATTTTTACGTTGCTTACAAACAGGAACAAACTTGTGAACACTTTCTTTGAAAATGTGTGCAAAAGTAGATAAAAAATCTTCAGCAGAGACACAATTATAAAAAACATCTGGCTTTAGATTTACAGTAAGAAAATTAGAGCAATGCATTTTATTAATTTTCCGAAAATGTAGATAACTTACATCGTCTTGGGCATTACGTTTTGATGTGGATAAAAAAATTTCAATCATGTTGTGGTCGGAGGTTACAAATGGTTCGCGTACCTTGCAGTCAGTGACTAAAAAATCATTACTCACCAAAACTAAATCAAGAATATTTTTCGCTCGAGTAGGGTCGGTAATTAACTGGGACATACCCAAATAAGCAAACAGCTGAAGAAAATTTGATTCTGTCTGGTTTGAGCCAGAGTAGATATCCCAGTTGACACCTGGAAGATTAAAATCTCCAATTATACAGGTTGGAAACAAATTTTTTACATTTTCAGTTAAATAATCAATACATAATGAATTAACTGGTCCTGTGCTACTGGGAGACCTGTATACAACACATAAATGAAATTTAGAAACATTGTCAGCTTGAATTTCAACGCAACAAATTTGAAAAGAATCATGTTGAAAGAGAAAAACTTCGTTACACGATACATGCACTGGAATCATCAAGATAAGCCCACCACCTTTGCCACTTTCATTTGTTTTGTCAACTCGAAAAATATGAAAATTGCTCATTAAACCCAAAATAGAAGTTGGTTCAAAAGATAAATAAATAATTTTGAGAAAATTGCTGGGGTTTTTTGTTTCAGCCTGACCTTCAGTGGTACTTAGTTTAACGGACGAATCCGATCTCGCTCACTTCTCAACATGATTTTTCCTTGGAAATAACACAATCTTCGTTAGTCTCCTCCAGGGTTGTGCACCAGAAAATTTTCCGCGGAAAAAAATGTTTTTTTCCGGAAAAAAATGGAAAATTTTCCGGGGGTCCGGAAAAAAAAGAAAAAAATGGAAAAAAATTCCAGACGAAATTTAAAGCTCAAAAGCATCATAAATAATGCTTTTTGATAACGTTTGAGCATTATTAAGTTAAAAAAGTATGTATATATACGTATAGATTGTACTTTTTCTCGTCAATTAACGGCCTCGGTGACTTTACTACAGAATGTGCTTTTTTTCAAAACGTTGGTTTGATTGGGTACGTTGGAATGCTGCCAAAGTCAACGTACTTTATGCATTACATATATTATACCAAGAGTATATATTTTACCAAGAGTACATAATACTAATTATGTACTCTTGATTATACTAAAGACGGACTGTCGATATTTAAATGGGTTTGGGCATGACCGACTTAAATAGTTCCATCGTCCTATTGCCCACATGACATATTATAAGGTCAGATCAGCTAATGCTGCCGGTTGTGGTTTATCCATCCATTTCTTTTTGGACCATTTAAAAATCCCGAACAACAAGAGATAGTTTTAGTGCAAGGATATACAAAATGCCACCTTATGAAATCTACACATGTGTTTACTGTTCACTATAAATCATCGGGTGAAGCTGCTGCCTCATTGGTTGCTGTTGCCTTTTAAGGGAGGTATATAATATTAACATCTTTCACAATCCCCCGTCGCCACAACTCCCGTGTATGGTGACCACTGACTGACCACATTTCAACTGCACACTGCTACAACTACACAGTTCTTGCATTCATACATGTAGTAGTAGCGGGGTCAAAGTTTTGGGAGGACCTTTCCCGCTCTCCGGCCAAATTTTGGGCAGCACTCCTGACTCCTCCCCTCATCGACCAAAAATAGGTTAAATTTGGCAACATTTTGCAAAATCTTTCTAAAAAACTGCCATTTTTCTTAAATTTTGCCCAGATTTTCGAGACATTCCCTCCCGTCCCCTCCTTTTGGACGGGGTCTTCACTCATTCCTCCCCTCATACATGTATGCATACATCCAACGGGGTAAAAAATTTGGGGGGCCTCCGGCCACATTTTTGGGACTATCGCCCCCTGATCGACCAAAGATACCCTAAATTTGGCCACATTTTGTAAAATTTTCCCCAAAAGCGCCATTTTTACTAAATTTTGCCTAAATTTTTGGGACCCTCCCTCCGACCCCCCGATTTTTTTTTGGGGGGGGGGGTGCGGGGGGAGGTCTCCCCGCCCCTTTGAATGCTTGCGTTGCAACTTGCAAGCATTCATATACACGGGGTTATATACTTAATATACTCTTTGTGTAGGAATGTTTTTTGTGTAATTTTTGGGGCTCTACGTTTCTGGGGGGTTTGTACTCACAAAAATGCAAGAATTTCAAAGTTTTGCCAAAAATTAGTATTTTTTCTAAAATCTTGTCTGATGTGGGTCAAATAACATCTGACAAGAATTTTGACCTGTTAACCTGTATATAAATCGGGGGGAAACTTGCGGTCCCCGACCTGCCATAGTGGCATGTATAATAATAATAATAATACATCTATTAGGAAGCGAAAAGAATTGTTGTTTTGAAAATTTTAATCCGCTTTGGAAAGACATTATCCGTTATTTTAGAATCTTTTGACATGCAGATTTTTGTAACATCAGTTGTGGTGTGGTTCAAGTCAGTGGTTAAAGACCTTGGAACTCAACTATTTTGAACGGCCTTTCTGGTCAAATCTTTATATTTAAAACTTGTGAGTATCATGGTTTGACCAGGGGCCTGTTGCTCAACCTTATAAGTCTTGCAATTTAACCATTGTAAGTGCTTAATCAGGTGATTCGTAATGAATTTATATGATGAATTCGTAGCGAATCAGCTATTTTGCACTTACAATAATTGTTACAATGATTGCAAGACTTGTAAAATTTAGCAACAGGCCCCAGGAAGCACTGGATTTTTCCATGCGAAACATAAAGGAATTTTTTCAAGTCAGTCCTTGTGTTTATCTAGTTCTTCTCGACGTAAAGTACACACATAGCCCTAGAAAACGAAAACTACGGTGTTTCTTCAGTAAACAGTGGTTACCGAGTGTAAATATAGAAATTTTTGATACACCGAATTTTTTTCCATTTTTTTCCGATTTTCGGAAAAAATGGAAAATTTTCCGGAAAAAAATGGAAAATTTTCCGGCCTTCATTTTTTTCCGGAAAAATATCAACCCTGGTCTCCTCACGGCGTCTTTTTAGCTGATCCTGCAGTTTGCGTTCTTCCTGACGCTGGGACCAGGTTAGATCTAGGCGGCAGTAAGGCTTCACTCTTAGGGACGCAAATTCTGGCATAGTTTTCAAAACTCGAGACGCCCCAGAAAGGAAAGCTGAGCGGCTACGGCTGTCGTTGAAGCAAACTTTCAGAATTTGTCGCCCTGCAGGGGTTATCGGACCGTCTCGAAAAAAGTTTGTGACATCAGCTGAGCCGATATTCAGATTGTTACAGATAGTGTTGAATCAGGGTTTTTTTTTTGGGTCCACGAGTGGGTCCAGACTCAAGTTCTCTTAACTGGACCCAGCAAAAATTAACCTGACCCAAGCCAGACCCAAGGGCGTAGATAGGGAGGGGTCGCGGGGGTCGCGAACCCCCTTTTTGGTTGAACCTTAAGAAATTGTCAACAAGGGTCCCCCCTTTGGTTTTTATCGCCCCGCCGAAAAATTTTTTGATACATTTCCAATTGACCGAATTTTGCCTGAAAATCAAAAAATTCTCGGATTTTTTTCTGAGGGCGGCCGTACCCAGACCTCTGCATCTCTATGGCTGACTAGTCCTTGTTATTATCTTTCATCAAAGCCTATGCATCTCTACAAAAGTACATTATGCTGAATTTACTTGTATAATACACTGTCTGATGTGACGTTCCCATACTTAGTTTTTAATTTTCCTGTCGGAAACAATTTCCGATACGTTTCCAGTTGACCAAATTCGGCGTAAACAGTTAAAAAATCTCCATTTTTTCTGGGGGCTGCGCCCCCAGTAACCCAGGGTTTTTTTTTCAAAACGGCCGATGCTCAATTTATGCTCATTTTTAAAATTCGATGCTCATTTTTAAGTTCAATTTTTTAAATGCTCAAAATTTTTTAACGTTTTCTGAAAAGTTTTTGCACTGTTGCATACTATGTTTTGTTATGTAAACTTCGCTAAAAGGTGTAAAAAATCTTTGGTTCTGGCCTGGAGGCTGCCGCCCCCAGACCCTTGCAGCTGTGTGACAGTGATTTTGCATTTTATTTTTGTGTCGAAATTGCAAAAAAGTCTATATATATTTCATTCCATTACAAAAACTGGAAAATTAATTCCCGCGAAATTTTTTTCTGGGTACGTCAATGCGTACCTAGCACAGAAAATGACATTATATAACAGGGGCGTAGCCAGAGGGGGAATGGGGGAATTCCCCCCGCCCGAAATTTTTACCGACTGAAATTTTCCAACAAGGGTCCCCCCCTTTGGTTTTCATGGTTCAGCCGGAAAAAATTTCCGATACGTCTCCAATTGATCAAATTTGTCCTAAAAATTAAAAATTTCCCCAAATTTTTTTCTGGGGGCTGTCGCCCCCAGACCCCTGCTAATCTGTGGCTTAGTTTTCTTTGCTTTTGTCTTCTCTGGAAGCATGTGCTTGTATATCATGTTGGATTGTGCTCAATGTATTTGCTTAATACACTGTTAAGTGTATCATTCTAGCTGTTTTATTGTCACAAAAATGACAATTTTTAGTAAATTTACAGGTTTTAATGCCAGAAAATTTTGAAAAATTTGCAAATTTTACAGTTTTTGGAACCTTTCCAGCCCGCAATTTTTGTAACTTTCAGTGTTTTGACCTCCAATTTTACGTTTGATGCTGCTGTGGTCGAAAATAAGCATTGTTTTGACCGACAAATGCTAAAATGTGTCGCTTTTTGCGTTAAAATTGCAATTAGGTGCATACTAATACACTTCAAAAAATCGAAAAGTCATTCCCCCCCGAAATTTTTTTCTGGCTACGCCATTGTTATATAATATAAATGTCTACTTACGATTTACAACATATATATTCTTGACCCAGTCAGTGCTTAACTGGACCCAACGAAAATTAACCTGACCCAACGTGGACCCACTGTCGATTTTGAAAAAAAAAACCCTGGTGTTGATAATACTGCGATCTTCGGTGGACTGCTGTTGGCTTGTTAGGTTATTTCGCACAGGTAAAGAGGCTATAACCAAACGCGACTGCTTTTCCCGACGTTCGCTGATTTCAAGAGCACAGTTGGCCACTGCATTTATAAAGTCAGGGGAATTAAAATCGGTGTTCATTTTGAACGTTTCAGACTTCGCCGACAATAATGCTTCATATTTTGCTGACAAGTCAGCCAACTGTTTTCGTTGCTGTTCAATCTCCTGTTTCAAACTATAAACAAGTTTTTCGTTGCTGTTCAATCTCCTGTTTCAAACTATAAACAAGTTTTTGAAACTCAAATGGAGACAAAACTTCGTTCTTACAAGCGTCACAGTAATATACAACGCTGACCGCACATTCACTCGTAATATTTGCAATACATTTATATAATGCAGGCGAAGGTCGTTTATTAGCAGGAATACAGTTCACGTGACTCCATATTCTGCACATATCACATTCAAGAGCAGCGTCGTTGTCTGTCACCGTGGTCTGACAAATGCCGCAATTGTAAATGGTCGGGTCTGTGGCCGGGTCAGGCATGAGAGACGATAAATAAGCTATAAAAATTCGATTGCCCTCTTCCGGGCGAGGTCCCCAATTCGAAACGGTATCTGAAACTGAATCAAATGGGTTAAAATGGGTTAGCCTAGAGAATCCTGCCAACTAAGCCTAGACGATGCCTTAAAACATCATAACGCACTCAAAACTACCCCAAAACAAAGATTATGGCCATTTTTGGCTTCGAACTTTGGTCTACGTTCATTTCCAAAAACACTGAAAGTGCAATTTTCAAGGGGTCATAGCTCAGAAAATCCAAATTTGTGGATAGGGGTTCTATTACAAAAAATGCTTCCCTCAAGGTGCTCTACTCCAAAAAATAGGTCCACTATTTCCCCCCCCCCCCAACTGCACTTGATCCACCCAGGATTTCGCGAAGGGGGGGGGGGTTAACTGATGGTCGACGACCGGGGGGGGGGGGGGGGTAGAAACGAACGCGCACGCAGTCCAACAGTCTGCAGAAGGGTTAGCTTTTTAGAAATTTTGAACCGAGTGCATGCATAGTGGGGATCAAGTGCAGTTGGGGGTGGGAATAGCAGGGTTGGCAGTCTCGGTCTCGGTCTCGTAAAAAACCCGAGACTAGGCTGGTCTCGGTCTCGGTCTCGGTAGGAAACCCGAGACCTGCCATAGGGTGGTCTCGGTAGTTTCAAATGACACTTGAAGTTTTCAAAATTTTTCAATTTTTTTTTCAAAATTAAAATAGAATTCCAAGCACGAAAAGGTTGAAAACTGTCTGCTACAGAAAGGGAATGTCAATTCACCGGCAATTCAAGTTTAAACTTTGTATTATAACACCGTCTATTTTTATTAACCTAGAGTTTCTAGCTAAAGTTTGACTTTAAGCTAGAATGAGTTGTCTAACTTAGCGATGTTGCATTTGAATGTGGAACCTTTCACGCATATGTGAAATAGTGAAAACATTGATCATCATTAACCTAATAGTGCTAAGTTTGTAGTTGATTTGTAATTAATAATTTGCTGACTTCTGCAACTTTACTAAGAATGGCAATTTAAATTAAACTGTTTAATTAAAGTTTCTCAAGCCCCAACCTTTTAAAGCATGTCAAAACAATAAGGATGTGAAGAGACCTAGTCACAAGCAAAAAATTTTGGGCTAGCCTGTGGGGTATTGGGGTGGTTCGGGCATCAAACCTTAGCCCACATAACTGTGTCAGCGAAAAAACTCTTGTGGCTCGTCATCTTGATGAGGTTACTATCAGAACTTCACCAGCACGGACGAGTCTACCGGAGTCCGCCTGCCAAAGTGCCAATCTATATACATATGCACTACAGCACTACAAACCGCCCTGCGGTACGCTAAGAAGTGTGCGAAACTTGTAAAAAATGACCAAAAGTTGTCAGAAAATAGCGGAAATATGATCCTCTTCGATTGTCAATTACTCTCTTGCATCTGGTCGTTACTATGTCAAGTTTCTCGCATGTCATACAACCTAATAGTCACTTTTTCAAACTTAATCGCTATTTTTCCACGTTTCAAAGCAGGGTTTTTTTTCAAAAAATTTTGTGTGCATAATTGTGCAAAATTTTAATTTTAGTGTGCAAAATTTTATTTTTCTGTGCAAACTGTAAATGTGTTTTCTTCGCCTATATAGGAGCAAATATACGCGTTTTTATACCTCTAGAGGTACGTACGTATCAGTGGCGTACCCAGAACAAAATGTCCGGGGAGGGAATGACTTTTCAATTTTTTGTAATGGGTGAAAAGGCACTTTTTAGCAATTTTAACACGCATAAAACGCCTTCAAACGCAAGATTACTAAACCAAAAAAGTGTAGAGGTCTGGGGGCTGCTAGCTGCCTAGCTCCCAGAAAAAAATTGGCGATTTGTCCCAATTTTTAGGCCCAATTCGGTCAAAGGAGACGTATCAGAAATTTTTTCCGATAGAAAAATTAAAACAAAAGACAGTAAGTAACGTCACATCAGACAGTGTATATTATAACACAAGTAAACGTAGCATAATATACTCGTGTATAGACATGTAAATGCAGCATAATGTACTCGTGTATACACAATAGGCTTTGATGAAAGTTATGCAATAACGCGGCCTAGTAAGCCACAGAGTCGCAGGAGTCTGGGGGTCAGCCCCCAGAAAAAAATTGGGGAAAATTTAGATTTTTATGCCAAATTTGGTCAATTGGAGACATATCAGAAAATTTTTCTGGCCGGACCATATATATAAACCAAAGGCGAGACCCTTGTGGAAAAAATAACTTGGAAAAATTTCGGGGGCGGGGGATTCCCACCATCCGTCCACCCTGGGTACGCCCTTGGTGGTTGCTGCTATGTTTATGTTGGTGTGCTGAAATTCTAAATATTGGAAATTACTGGCATTAGCATAATGGCTGTCAGATGCAGATCCAAGAAATTTTTTGGGCGAGGGGAAGTCGACCTACATTCCTTGACTTAATCTTGCAAAAATGTGTATGCCATAATTGGCGGAGGTAGCTGCCGCCCCCACCATAGCTGCCGCCCCCAGAAGCCACAGCTTTCGTGAAATTTTGAAATAAAATTTGCATTATAAAAGCAACTTTAAGCAACACTTTGTTGACGAATCTTGGTGATTGCGGGGCCTAGGGGTGGCAGTCCCAAGAGCTTTTGTAGAATTTTGAAATAAATTTTGCATTGAAAAACATAATATTTCATCAACACTTGTTTAGGAACCTGGGTCATTGCTGAGATATGGAACAGCAGTCCCCTGAAAGTGCAGAATTTTTTTATTTCTCGGGCGAAATTTGGTTAATTAAAGACGAAACGGAATTCTTTTGGCGGGCCATAAAATTCAAAGGGGGCAATTTGAACAGCCATTACGCAAATCATTCGCCATTTTCAAAAAAGCAGCAGAAAAACCTGCCGCCGTTGATGATGTCGCCAGTGATGTCAGTAGATGCAGGGGTCTGGGGGCGGCAGCCCCCAGATTTTTTTCGATTTTGCATTAAAAACAGTGCATTTTCAGCATATCCCAGGCCCATTGGGCAGTGTGCATTATTGTGCAAAATTTTAATTTTTGTGTGCAAAATTTTAAAAAAGTGTGCATTTGCACAGGGTTTGGCACAAAAAAAACCCTGTTTCAAAGTATCAAACATTTTTAAAATTGAAGTTTTAAAATAGGTCCCCCAAAGCCTGGTCTCGGTCTCGTAGGTCTCGTTTGGGTGGTCTCGGTTGCCTGGTCTCGGTCTCGGTCTCGGTTGCGAACCCGAGACTTGCCAACCCTGGGGAATAGTGGACCTATTTTTTGGAGTAGAGCACCTTGATGGAAGCATTTTTTGTAATAGAACCCCTATCCACAAATTTGTATTTTCTGAGCTATGACCCGTTGAAAATTGCATTTTCAGTGTTTTTGGAAGTGAACGTAGGCCAAAGTTCGAAACCAAAAATGGCTATAATTTTTGTTTTTGGATAGTTTTGAGTGCGTTATGATGTTTTAAGGCATCGTCTAGGCCTAGTTGGCAGGATTCTCTAGGCTAAGCTGGCATGATTTTTTCTGAAAATTTCTATTTTTTATTGCCTAAGCCTGAGCCTAAGCCTGAACCTAAGCCATACCTAAGACCCATACTAAGTCTAAGCCCTAAGCCCAAGCCTAAACTAAGGCCAAGTTTGAATTAAAATTGGACGTTGCTGGCGAATTTGGCCAATTTTTCGGCTGGAACCCGGTCAAAGGGCCTTTGTTTTGATTTTAAAAAATTGCAAACAATATATAATCTGACACCATTTAGACACGATTAGAACGGAAAAACCAAGGGCTTCGGAAAAATTGCGAAAGCGTCCCTCACTCAGGGTTCAGATTTCGGGGAGTCATATCTCAGAAAATCCAAAAAATGAAAGGTTCTTGAAGCAAAAAGACTTCCCCCAAGGTGCTCTATAAAAAAAAAATAAGTCCACTATTCCCCGCCCCCCAACTGCATTTAACCCAAATGCGCGAAACCCAAAATCAGCAAAGCAGTGACGAAACAGTTAGAAAATGTGCTTCCTCTGCGATTACCGATTGTACAGAAATTGGTTTTCCTATAATGCTGTGTAATTACATGTGTTTTATCACGCATATATTTGTTACATAATGTACATATTACAAACAAACAAACAAACAAGTTTATTTGCACACGCCAACAGTTTAACAAGTTAGAAAAAAGGTTTAATAAACACAGATTAGTATATATATCATAAAAAACTGGGTTGAATGCAGTTGGGGGGGGGGAAATACACAGGAAAACCAAAATACTGAATTTCGACTACTTTTTAGTCAAAAATAAGGCGTCTAAATTTCGACTACTTTTAAAAAAGGCGAAAATTAGACGAAAATAAGGCGTCTAATTTTCGACTATTTTTAAAAAGGCGAAAATTAGACGAAAATAAGGCGTCTAATTTTTGACTATTTTTGAAATAGGCGAAAATTAGACGAAATTCAGTCGAAATTTAGGCGCCTGAATAACGTCTATTTTTCGAGTATTTTATTCCAGTGAAAAATAGTCGAAATTCAGTCGTTATTTAGACGCCTATTTTTCGCCTAGTTTCAATCGTAACGAAAATAGACGAAAAACAGTCTGAAAATAGGCGTCTAAATAACGTCTTTTTTCGAAAATTTTCAATCGTAACGAAAGTAGACGAAAAACAGTCGAAAAATAGGCGTCTAAATAACGTCTATTTTTCGCCTATTTTCAATCGTAACGAAAGTAGGCGAAAAATAGTCGAAAAATAGGGGTCTAAATAACGTCTATTTTTCGCCTATTTTTAATCGTAACGAAAATAGACGAAAAATAGTCGAAAAATAGGCGTCTAAATAACGTCCATTTTTTTACTATTTTTGGTCCAATTGAAAATAGGCGGAAACTGGACGTTTTTTAGACCCCTATTTTCCGACCAGTTTTTAATCCAGTTCCAAGTGCCTTTATTGATTCAATGTTTTCTTCACTTCAAAGTTTTCTTCAATGTATCATTGCCGTCTTGCCGATGTTTTTTATTTAACATGTGCACTTTTTTAATGCGATGTATGTTATATTTAGGCTCATTTTTTTATGATTTATGATTCAGTTTTGCTCAGTATTTTACTTATATATATATATATATATATATATATATATATATATATATATATATATATATATATATATATATATTTTTTTATATATATATATATATATATATATATATATATATATATATATATATATATATATATATATATATATATATATATATATATATATATATGTATATATATAGTTTTAAAGACCTCCAAAAGTCGGGACCAGTGGTGCACCCCGGGGGGAGGGGAAATAAGTCCCCCCATAGAGATTTTACCCCACCCCCCCTCCATACATAAAGATGACATTTCACCCCCTCCCACATTCGGATAAAACATTTTTTGGTCGCGTAGCAAGTCCCCCCCACACCCCAGTAGACGAATTCTCCAAAAATTTCTAAAAATTGACAGGATAGCTCTTTCAAAATCAAGTCTAATTTGGCCACTTTACCTTTTTGACCAAATTCAAACTTGGCCTTAATTTAGGCTTAGGCTTAGGCTTAGTATGGGGCTTAGGCTTAGTCTTAGTATCAGGCTTTGGCTTAGGTTCAGGCTTGGGCTTAGGCTCAGGCTTAGGCAATAAAAAATCGAGATTTTCATAAAAAATCCTGCCAGCTTAGCCTAGAGAATCCTGCCAACTAAGCCTAGACGATGCCTTAAAACATCATACCGCACTCAAAACTATCCAAAAACAAAGATTATAGCCAATTTCGAACTTTGGCCTACGTTCACGTCCAAAAACACTGCAAATGCAATTTTCAAGGGGTCATAGCTCAGAAAATCCAAATCTGTGGATAGGGGTTCTATTACAAAAAATGCTTCCCCCAAGGTGCTCTACTCCAAAAAATAGGTCCACTATTCCCCCCCTAACTGCACTTGATCCAAAAAACTAACCAGAAAAAATAAACTAAACTGATATATAAACAAGCAGTAAAGACAAGAGAAGAATAGTTTAGTGACGGCACGCGCAGGAGGGGCAAAGGCGTTGCGGCCATCTAGTGCCCCACCAAGGTTTATCGTATTAAAAAAATTACGTACAAATGTTGTGTTAAATCTCGTTTTTTTTCTATTTAAGCAAAGCTGATGGTTCTGCCGTTCTCACCGGTTCGCTTTGTCGCTCAGCGACAGCCCATTGATTTTCAAGACAATAAAAAGGCAAGAGCGACTTTTAACGTATCGGGCAGTGAAGACGTTTCCAGAACGTATTTGGATATTATTTCGCAGCCATCTACTTCTGCTGCTGATGCGAGGTATTATGTATGCTTAGACAAGGGTGATTATGATGATTGTGATAAGCTAAAATTTTAATACCCATTTCGCATGTTTAGGATATAGCTGAACCAAAGTGAAACTACGGTACATAATTGGAAATGATTGCATTAAAAATTATGTAAAAAGTAGAAATCTACAATTGAAGCTCTTCATCTTCCCATCCGTACCAGTGGCGTATCCAGAATTTTGCAAAGGGGGAGGGGGGTGCGGAGCAACGTGAGCCAGCAGATTGCGGGGTGAGTCGAAGAGGTAAGCTGCGACCCTTTAAAAGGGGGTTCAAACCGCTAAGCGCACGCAGCCCCCCCCCTCCTAAATACGCCACTGATCTGTACAATAGAGGTTACCAATACCACCCGTTTTGATTTGCAGTGAAATTTGAATTTGAAACACAGTTTAAACTGTCCAAAAACCGTTTTGCAGAGTTAACATTTCAAAATGCCGTCCCCTCTGAAATTGATAGCATTTAGATAGAATTTGTCTGTTTCAGAAACACCAATGTCAAAGCTACAAGAAAAGTTGTCAGAAAAAAGCCCAAGCCTTATCCCCCACATCTTCTGAATGTTAACAACTGGATGCAAGCAGCGGAGCAAGGGGATGTTAAAAAATTAACGGAAATGCTGGAGGCTAAATTCGACATCAACACAAGGGATCAGTTCGGCTGGTCAGGTCTGATGAGCTCTGCTTTTGCTGGGCGTTTGGATGCGGTTAATTTATTGCTAAAACGGGGGGCGGATCCTACTTTGGTGAATCTTAAGGAAGAATCCGCCATAGAGTTGGCTAGAAAAAAGCGGCGAACAGATATTGTGGCGTTATTAACCGACGCTATGATGCCAGAATCTCAACCTGAACTACGGAGTAAACGGCGTAAGCTGACTAAAGCGATAGAAAAACAATTTTGTGGTATTTGCCGAGTGGAATTTAGTGACTCGTCTCATTATTCCTCTGTGATTCATTTGATGAAAACGGAAGCTTTTGCTGCTTCGGCGAAACAGGGCAATTTCCAGCTTGGCCAAACGAACAAAGGATATCAGTTGATGCTAAAAGAGGGCTGGCAGGGGAATGAAGGTTTGGGCGTTGATGCTCAGGGTCGATTATATCCGATTAAAACGATATTAAAACGAGATCGGGCTGGCTTAGGCTTGGCGGAGGCAAGAAAACAGGCAAAAATCACTCATTTTCAACCATTTGATCGAAAAGCCGTGGTCAAAGAGCCGCAGCTGCGACAGACTACTTTGGATAAACGAAAACGAAGCGAATATGAAGCTCGAGGGAGAGAATTTGAACGACAGTTTCGCCGTGAATTCTATTGATGAGTTTTTGTGTTTGTCTACTTTGTTTGATTCTATTTTAACGTTTTAGCTAATCTATTTAGTAGTTGAAAGTTGTGTATGTGTTAAAGTATTTTAAGAGTTTTCATGCTAGTATTTGTGCAGTCAGTGATTATCTCTGATGACGAATTTCTAAACAAATTTAAAAAACATGTGAAGCTGCGCAAAAATTTGTGAGCAGCGCAAAAAAAGTAAAGCGGGAAGTAGGCTCTAGTAGAAAAAGAAATAAAATTATTTATTCAGTAATATTAAGGAAAAGACGAAAACTGCAGATTGCGAAAACTTGCAAAAACTATTGTCTGCTATGTTAATAACAGTGATTATGAAAACCAGTAGCCTAGCCTGGTAAAAATTTCAAGGGCGGAATGACTTTTCGATTTTTTTAAAAATGTGTTAAAATCTACTTAATTGCAATTTTAACGCAAAAACGATACAAATGGGCATTTTTCGTTCAAAAACAATGCCAATTCTTTGACCGGACCGACATCGTAAATGAAATTGGAGCTCAGAACACTGAAATTTACAAAACTGGCAGAAAGGGTATATACAGTAAACAGTGTATTAAGCACAATGCAACTATATGCACATGCACATGCTTTCATAAAAGATTAAGGCAAAAGAGTCGAAGGGGTACGTGGGACACAGCCCCCAGGAAAAATGTGGGAAACTTTGCATTTTAGGCCAAATTTGGTCAATTAGAGACGTATCAGAAATTTTCCCGCCCGGACCATAAAAACCAAAGGGGGAACCTTGTGTTCTATTTCAGTTTGAAAAAATTCCCGGGGTTGGGGGGTATTCCCCCTCTGGCTGCCGCCCCTGATGAAAAAATAAAAGTGTATATCTAGTGAATAAATGAATGGATAATTATTATATTAATATCGGTGTAATTAGTTATGTACAGTCAAAGTGATTTTCTGATTGCATGGCGTAACTGTATTTATTTATTTATTTACTGTATTTACTTTATTGTAATTGTGTAATTTTTAACAATGTATATTATTTGCAACGAATAAAATATTACAGTGAGGGACTTCAGCTGCACATCATTGAATAAAAGCTGTTCCTTAGTTTTGTATATTTTCGTCCATTCATTGCTGGACTCGCAAGTCATAATATGTGATACGTGTATTCTGTTGAGTATATTATAGTAAGTTACGTAAGACGCAGTATCGAGATTTAGTTGAGCTCAGTGTTTTTTTTGCGTCAAAAAGTGCGAAACGCCGCACTTTTTTTCCGAAATTTTGCACTTTTTTTGGACATGGGCGTCCCGTGACGCACTTTTTTTCGGCTGAGGCTGAAAGATGGCATAGCTGATTTGGCCAAAAAGTGCCAAAATGGCATTTTCGTCGTGAAAATTTTGAAAAATTTTCCAAAATTGCGTCGAAACCATTAATTTTGTAAAATTTTCTGATGTGTCTAACGTTTAAAGCTTGATCTGTATATACAGCTACAACTGGTTCAATGACAGTTTACAACCTATGATTAGAACAAATGCCAATTAGAACAAATTAGAACAAGTGTCGAACCATGCCGCACCCAGCAAGTATCTTAAAAGCATCAATTAATGCCGATAGATATTTAGATGATTGCCGCGCTAGTATCAAAATGTGGAATAGGAGAATTCTATTACATATATCTGCTGAAACTAGCTGCGGGCTGATATACAGTGTTAATAGCTCAGTTCCTGCCAACCTAATTTGGCGTAAAGATGCCGTCTCCAGGGGAACTGAGTTAAGTCAAAAACACCAAATATATACTTGGCTTCTGGGGGCTGCCGCCCCCACACCCCTGGAACTACTGCAGTTCCCGTTTTGTACTTTTTCAAGCAGTGAATTTTTACGCAAGGGTCCTCGCTTTAATTGCCTGGTCGAAAAAACTTTTCGATACGTTTCCAATTGATCAAATTTGGACTAAAAATAAAAAAAAATTTTCCTGGGGGCTGCCGCCCCCAGACCCTTGCTACTTCTGGCAACATGTCTTCCATTTTCAATAAATTCACATTTTTATGTTAATATTGAAACAGTGCATTTTTCCCCTTTACAAAAAATCAAAAAGCCATCCCCCCGAAATTTTTTTAATGTAGAATTGAAAATTTTTTAGAAAAAGTTTTTGAAATCCCAAAATCGTAATTGAGAATGGCCATTGCCATAATAAAGTGATTTTTCACCTAAAACTCGTGCATAGATAGCATTATAACCGCTCTGCGCACTTTTTTTCAAAATGACGCAAAAAAATTTGGGCATGTGCGTCAGACGACGCAAAATTTTTGACGAAAAAAAACACTGGCTACACTTCTCCGATTTCAGTAGAGGAAAAAACTACCCAACTTTTTCATTAGTTTACTGATGCTTTCTTTTCACCTTACTGTTTCCACCTTCACTGGCCTGAAAAAGGTAGTTTACTCTTAGTCGCGGGGGAACGGAACAATTGTAGTGGTTTAATGTTTAGCGGATTTACTTTACCCCTTTTGTGTACAGTGTTGCTTCGTGCTTTCTTATACTAGTGCAACCTTGATCTCTTCTTTGATTGGTTTCGATATTCTAAATCACTGAAATAGAATGCCTTAGACTGGCTTTAACGTTAGACTGCCTTTTTCCACCCCGAATGTTTCGCCAGTTACTAGCTCATATTGCTAAACGCATGCGTTCACGAAAACTAGAAAGACTTATAATAGCTGCATTTCAGGAAGGTTGAAACGAGACATGAAGGCAAAGACATCTTGGTTTCTAGGCCTCATGTTATTGGCAAGGTCTAAAAGAAAGGCAAGTTTAAAACATTGAGTCGACAGGTTCTGTTTAATTTTAAATTGCTTTATTACTCATTGGTGCGTCCTTTCACCTAATTGCTGCAACAGTTGCTTTAAATTTAATCAGATTAACATGTTTCTGATGGCTTCACTTAGCAGTTACTTCCAGTTTAGCTATACACAAAGTTAAATATATATGTATGTTGTTTATTTGGTTGCTTTTTCCTGGGTTTATTAAAATAATGAATTTTTTGTTAAAATTTAACTTTTGTACTACGTCTGCGTCATACCGTATCCGTGGCCGAGTAAGCTTTAGGACTACATTGTTTAGGGTTTTCTAAAACGTACATGAAAATAGGAGTTTTCGTTTCCAGCTTCTTTGTTAAAATATACCCATTCCTAACGTTATTTTTGCAAAAATTTATGCGCATTACAAAAGTTGCGAGACAGAAATATTAGCGTAATATGCAAATTAGATACATCGCGTGATAAATGGCGACAGTTTTCTTGGCTCCCTGTTTCTGTGCATGCATATGGATTGGTTCAAATTGTATTTTATTAGGCTGTTTTGTACTTTTATGGTTAATATGTACATTGAACGTTTCATTCCAATGGAGGTAGTTTCAGCTGAGGAATTCTGGGGGATGGGGGTGCTACGCTAATTTTTGCCCATTTAGGGGTGGTGAAAGCCGGTCTAGGGGGCGGTCTAGCAATCCCCCTCATCTGCACCCGTGTATGGAGATATCTCTGTTAAATTGTCATGCGTGATCCCTAACGAAAACAAAACTTCGTTGTGTCAGAGTCAGTTTAACCCTAACAACCCTTGCACTCATGGCAGAGTCTCCTATTGAAAGTTGAGGTTTTTCCTAACCAGCGATATCTGAAAAAAATTACCGTGCAGTTACAATTTTACACCAGTTTAAATACCTGCCATTTTGTTAGTAGCAATGTGAACCATGTACAGAAGTCCATTATGCAATTATTGCTTGTAGAAATTAGACATGGGGGTCACTTGAAACTCACCTAAAATATCCATTCATAACATCGCTGACAATAGGTCTGTCGCGGGTCCAGTATTATATACAGTGCGAATTGGAACTTGCAGTGCTGAGTTATTATACAATCGTAGTTCCCGTGGCGCCCGGGTGGGTCTCGACTCTCAAGTCCAGATTTTTTTACTCGCGACCACTCCTGTGTTTTCACCATGTCTTCCACCAACCCAAGGACTCCGGGTCCGGACCTCTGTTCTTTTCCCCCATACACAAATCGTTTTTCTTCTGTTTCTTGGTAAGAACACGGTCAGTACCATACATGATGCATCAGTGTGGGATTGGGGGTGGGGGGGCAACCCCCCCAAAAATCAAGGGGTCGGAGGACGGTCCCCAAAATAAAGGGAAAATTAATAAAAACTAGAAATAGCCGTTTTTCGATAATTTCACAAAATTTGGGGTATATATATTTTCAGTAGTTTAGGGGGGGGGGTCCTCTAAATTTGGCCAGAAAAGCCCTGCCCCCAAATATGGAACCTGTTCTTACATGAATGGTCAATACAACCCCTAGGCTTCTCCCCCCCCCCATAAATTTACCCTATGTCCACCACCCCCAGAGCTAAACCTTTAAATGCCATCCTAGTCTGGGTCTGCCCTGGCCCAATTCAGTGGCTCTGGACCCTAACCAGCTTCATGCCAGCGTTATTAGCTAATCGCCAGCCTTTATTGACGTGCAGCTGAAAGCCTGAGTATATGCCCCTATATATACATATATATTAGTGTGTGTACGTGTGTATGTATTATTCAAGACGCATGTGTGGGCGTGTGTGAGTGAATCCTAGCTTACTGGGAACCAATTTTTCCTAGCTAAATAAACCTAGGCTTAAGCTTACATATGTTGGCAATTTTTTCATATTATCCATTTTTCTTGTGTAATTTATAGACTTTTTGTACAAGTTCGTATTAACATATTTGTTAGAATAAGTCTATGTCTATAGCTAAAGACCGGTCAAGTACTTATAATCCGCTGTAAACTGGAATTTTTTGCTCCTTCTAATTGCTGCTTACTTTTGAATTAGAGTAGGCTAAATTTCAGCCGTGTGTGACTGCGTTTACATAAATGTTGAGTGGCTTTTAGGGTTCGGTTGAAAGGACTGACGTGCTATATCAATCCTAACGCATTGTGCTATAAGTTTCCGGAGGCTTCTTGCGTGTATTGTGTTTGTTCTGTCGCTACTTTCCTTTTCCGGGCTTTTCTGAGGAAACGGTGACTAAACGAAACCAGTAAAGGATAGGGGGGGATAGGGGGTATATATTAGAGATGAGATCAGGGCCGGCTTTTTCGGCCCGGCCCGGCCCGGCCCTGATGAAAATTTTGTTCGGCCCGGCCATGCTCAAGATTTTCTACGGCCCGGCCCGGCCCGGCCCTGATTGGGCGTCGACGTCGGCCCGCCCGGCCCGGCCCTGCTCGGCCCTGATTTTCATTACTTGACAGTTCGATTGCTCTTGTCAGTTGAAGAACTTAGTGTGTTGCTTATAAAGCTTATGCTACTGAATACCTACATACTATAGCTTATTGTGTGAAAAGTTTATGATAAAAACAGTATATATATATATAACCAGGGGCGTACCCAGAAAAAAATTTCGGGGGGAATGACTTTTCGATTTTTTGCAATGGGTTAAAATGCACTTTTTAGCAATTGAACTCTTATAAGACGCTTTACAAACGCAAGATCACTAAACCACAAAGTTGCAGGGGTCTGGGGGCGGCAGCCCCCAGAAAAAAGTTGCGATTTTTCCAATTTTTATACCGAATTTGGTCAACTGGAGACGTATCAGAAATTTTGCCCGACAGATCAATTAAAACAAAAGATGGTAACGTTACATCAGACATCTAGCATAATGTACTCATGTATGCATGTATAGGCTTTGACGAAAAATAATAACAAAGAATAGTAAGCCACTTAGTCGCAGGGGTCTGGGTGCGCCCCACGAAAAATAGGGGAAATTTTTTTATTCTTAGAACAAATTTGGTCAATTGGAGACGTTAGAAAATTTTTCCGGTCGAACCAAAAAACAAAGGGGGAGGGACCCTTGTGTTAAATTTAACACTAAACCTGGGGGCCAGTGCGTTCCTTCAAGCAGGTGAGCGTAGTTAGGTCCCATAAAATTTTGCTCACCGGGTGCCCCTGTAAACACCCACATGGATTCAGTAACAGCTATTTCATTCGTAATCTGTTTAAAATATATTAATAAATTACCTTGCATGGTGCATTTAATAAGAAGGGTTTTCGTGTTTATTTTTAATTTTGCTTGCTGCTTGCTTGCTGCACGACGCTGTTATTTGTAGTCCGTGTGAGTGTAACTGATGGCGCACACAGCTTGCACTAACATACACTTACTATGCATTTATTTCTGGTTTATTTCATGCTTGCTTAGCTTTTTTAGACGGTGCTGGTGAGTTTATTTAGTGTAGTTTGGTTTAGTTATATTACGTATAATTAATTTTCACACATTAGGTTGGCGCTTGCCATTATTTAATTGCGCCCCTCCCCTTGAGACGCTTAAGTTATTTTATTGCTGACCAATCGCCATGTTATTTTACGTGTCGCTGTTGCTTGTGTGTGTATACTTTCAGTGCATGTCCTGGTATCGTTTGCTACCTCGCGATCTCAGTGACGAAAGTAAAACAACGACCTTAATATCTAATAGGTTGAAGAAGCTAGGTATGTCGTTTTTTGTGCTGGATAGTGTATATAAGCATAACCATGGTTATCGCTGTTTTCCTTTTTCAAGGCTAACCTTGTCAATTTGCTGTTTATCTGCTTAGAATTCACTAGTATAGAGATATCCATAACACAACAGTGAAAATGCCTACAGCAGTGACATCTGGCGTCCACTAAAGTTTTATTTTTCGCTTTGACACAGTCACGCTTACGCATGTCTTGTTTATTGATTGTGGCTCCTGCATAATCCGTGCTTTGTTTGCTTTTGTTTTGTCAGTTACAGGCATTTTCACAATAAAACGAGTATCGTAAGTTTTCGGAAAAGTAAGTTAAATATTATATTAATTAATATATACATATCTGGGAACTCCCTCATTGAGCTAAATGTTCGCTTACGCCAAGGCCAACCGGCTTGCGGGGAGGTGCCCCAGTCACTGGAAGGGCCCCTCAACACACGCACGCAGACCTTAACAGGGCGTAGTCAGACTGTCGAGACTATAAGTATGAATTAGAGCAAAAACGACCACCTAACCTTTCCAAAATTCATCCAAGTCTGTATCCAAAATTCTTATCTACATAGATAAGCCTTACACATCGTAAAAAGATATCTATATATAACTCTAAAAATGTCCATTAAAAATAATGCACTAATCTAGGGAACTGCAACTTCCGAGGTCATTCTTTGATATAAAACGTCTACTGCATCCGTAACACTACATCGAGCACCCGCTTAATACGAGACTAAAAGCATTTTTTCCACGCCTAGCCAAACGTGGTTATTCCATATATGCTTTGCAGAAATAACGAAAACTAACATTAAAAAGTCTACACTCACCGACTCTAAGATCGATTTCCGCCGTCATCTCCTTCCCAGTTTCTGACTATGCCCTGTACATCGCTTGTACAGAAATGAAACAGCATGGAAAGATTTGATTAACATTACGCCCGTTTGTAAACGGTAATTAGGGTCCAGTTGACTGGGGCGGGCGACACGGGACAGCCAGCAAAACCGGGCCTTCCGCTCCCCATGCGTGAACCTCGGATTACTTAGTGGCCCCCCGCAGCCAGGCACTACATACACAATTATTAGCTTGCATGCCTGTGTATATATTTAATGCCTGCTGTTTTGCCACGGTGATCCGCCTGACCTTCGTAGGTTGGGATCGACTTGTGTTGTTTCCGAGCATCTCTGTAGTCGAGAGGATGGTAAAAAAAACACTAAACCGTGTATTTCATTTTTTACTAAACCTAATAGAACTGTCAAACCGTAAAAGCTACAAAATTCTACATAAAAGACAAGTAGTATAACAAATACAAATATTAATACACAGAGCAACATTGGAAAAGACGCGACAGCGACACACACTAGGAACACACCACACGACAGGCTGCTACGCAGTCTGTGCCGTTAGCGAATATACATACGTACGTGTTTGCTTCTGACAACAGTCAGGACAGGGTTGAAATCAGGGCCGG
Source organism: Trissonchulus sp. WLG1_4 (assembly GCA_030248245.1). Taxonomy (NCBI): domain Eukaryota; kingdom Metazoa; phylum Nematoda; class Enoplea; order Enoplida; family Ironidae; genus Trissonchulus; species Trissonchulus sp. WLG1_4. Next base: position 32,016 of record JASANF010013237.1, read on the forward strand.
GCCGGCCCTGAGGCCCTGATGGCACAGCGGCCCGGCCCGGCCCGGCCCTGATGCAAAATTTCCACGGCCCGGCCCGGCCCTGATTCAAACTTCTGCCGGTCGGCCCGGCCTCAGGGCCGTAAAGCTCATCTCTAGTATATATATACACATGTGCAGCTGGGGAAATCTGGGAGAGAGTTGCAAATTTAGGGAGGTGATAGCCGATCTGGGGGGAGCGGGGTCAGGTTTGGGCAGCAATCTCCCCACGCCCATGTATGATAGGGGGTCACCCCTTAGAAGGCGTGAGGGGGACGAGGGTCCCAGAATTTGGGCAACCGCAAAAATGACTTTTTTCGAAAAGTTGAGGGGTTTTTGGTCGATCAGGGGCGTCCTTCATTGGACCCGGAAACGTGAACACTCAAAATATATATTCTAAGGCCTCCGGATTAAACGGACTTTGCGAGTGGATTCTTAGTCAGACTAAACGGGCTTAGCTATGCATGTTAGTATGCATATTATATATATATATATATATATATATATATATATATATATATATATATATATATATATATATATATATATATATATATATATATAATACTTATATGCATAATACTTATATGTATATACTTCATCACTGGCCTGTCTCCGCTTCTATCATTTTAAATATTTAGATCTTTTTCGTCCCGGGTTAGTTTAGGATTGAGTTCGTACTAAAACTAAGCCGCTGACTTATTTTAAGTTTAGTCCGATATCCATTTGTAAGCTTCGGACTAAAATAAGTCCAGCCTGTTAAATCGGTAAAGTAGCCATTGGACAAGTTTTTAGTTTTTTTTTAAATTTCTATGACAACTATGTTGATAAAAATAACATTTCTAGCTGCTGCTTTTTCTGGAGGATTTTAATTCGTGGAACTTTAGACGTTCTTTGCACAAGAGTATCGAATATATTATGTAGTCTTCTTAATTTTTTCTGTAATAGGATTATTTTTCAGTCGCAAAGTCTGATAGCTACTTTAATTTTTAATTTTCTATTTTTATATTTTTCTAGTCAATGTAAGAAATGGACTTGTTTCAATTAGTAGAAGGGATGTAAAATTTATTGCCAGATTGTCCGAATTTTGCCAGTTTGGGCGCAGTATTTGCCTACGTACAGTACTGTGCAAAAAAAAGTTCCCTGTTCGTCGGCGTACGACGAGCTTCGTCGTTCACGAAAAGTGACGAACAAAAAATTTTCAAATTTTCACTTTTTTACATTGAAAATGTGTTTTGGAGCACTTTTGGAAAAAATTTTTGTTTGTCACTTTCCGGCCACCGTTCGTCACTTTTCGCGAACGCCGAAGCTCGTCGTACGCCGACGAACTGGGAACTTTTTTTTGCACAGTACTGTAGAAATTTGACAGTCAAAATTGAAATTTTGCTTGAACTTTAACCTTCAATTTCTCAGCCCACAGACGTGCTAGAAACTCCGTGATACCTGGAAACGCTTCGTCTACGTGTGTAAATTTCAAAAATAGCAAAATCTCGCGAAAAAGTTTACTATTAAGGAAGTTAGAGTCGTTTTAGTACAGCCGGTTTTTCGCTTGTTAACAGAAAAGTTTCCAAGTCTAGTTCTCCGGCCAAGGCTGAGCACAAGGCAAATTTAGTTTAAAGTTGAAATTTCCTGCCTACAGTACTGTGCAAAAAAAGTTCCCTGTTCGTCGGCGTACGACGAGCTTCGTCGTTTGCGAAAAGTGACGAACGGTGGCCGGTGAGTGCTGACATAAATTTGTCCTTGTCCCTGTCCCTGTGTCCTTAAGGACAAGTATGAAGTATGAACCTTGCTTTAGATACCCCCCTTGAAAATGCACCTCGTATGAGATTTAAGAAACAGTATGAACCGGGTTTTCCAGCTTAGTGTTTAGCTTGGGCTTAGCTTGGGTTCATTATTTGGCGACAATGAAAAGTTAGGGTGATATTTTGACGAGCCTCAATTGGACTTCTAGCTCAGACTGGTGTCTGTTTTGTCCCAAAAATTGGCAGAGTCTCTCCGGGTTTGCTGAATTTGACAAAATTGACTCAGGCTCTGTGCTACATACTGTGGTTTCAGGACTTGTGAAATCCAGGTTTTCAGGTTGGAAATTTGGTGGTGTTAAGTTGGGTGTTCTGAGACAGAGATATTGGACAATGTTTCGTACTTTTTTGCTTGGTTTGGAAGGTTTGCACCAAGCAACACTGATTTTTTGATTTATGTAAATCATATAAGTTAAGGGGGTAGTGTCGCGAAAGCAGTTTTGCTCATAGGTTGCAAAAAGATATCTTTTTGCTTTGAACTTGTACGTTCACTGAGAAACTAGTTCAATGCTATACTGTGTTAAATAAGTACTGCCAGATAGTAGACTACCAATATCTACCAATATCTTGGACCAATCACCGATAGTAAGCCAGACATCACACAATAAGGACATGAAAATTCAAAAAATTCAGCCAGATATCAGATTGGCCAGCTTCTGAAGCACACATAACGTGTTGACGCACAGTTTTTTGCCACAAATAAGAAAAAAGAAAAATGAAGGTTCGTTTTTCTTTTGATTTTAAAATAAGCATTTAAATTTTTGCACAATTTATCATTTTTGCTGTGAGTACTTCACTGTTTACGCACAGTTTCACAGTTCAAATAGGTATTACTCCGCAACCACTCAAGCAATTTGCACTAAATTTTGTGTGCATAAACTACAACATATGTCCTTTTATTCTATGTAAACAAACTAAACAAATAAGTTGGTAATTGTGACGAAAAAATCGAATGTGAATAGGTTTTTAAAACGTCACTTTTCCGACTTTGCGACCTCACTGCAAACAGTATACTGCATCAATTTTGATGAAACTTGGCGAAAATGCTTGCCTCAACATATATTTTCAAAATATATAAAGAACGATGTCTTATCTTTTTTTAGCAATGTTTTACAGTTACGCAAAATCGACTGCTTTCGCGACACTACCCCCTTAAGCTAGTGTGTAGTTAAATGACCATACATGGGCAGCTTAAGGTAGAAAAGTGTGACGGGGGAGCGTTTAAAACCCCCAACCTCACGCTCATGTATGTAAGTATATAACTGTTTTTTGAAGTAGTTCTTTCAATTTCAATGTCTATTTTTTGTATAAATAGCTGTCTGTTTATTGGGTTTAGTAGGTTTATAACTTTTTTCAATTTAATTTTTAAAGATACATAAACAGGTGGTGTACTTTTGCAGATTCATCTGTGTAATATTGTCATTGAAACTTGGAGTTAAAACATCAACCCAACAGGTTTTGTCATTTCAGATTCCATAATATATACCTGCTTAATCTCTCCTTCCGTGTCCATATTACTAATTCTACTAAGGTCAAAGGTCGCTGGGACTTGGCGGAGGATGTATGGGCAACACTGGTAGCGGCGACAAGGGGGGGTCGGTCGGGTTAGAAGAGGACCCCCCTAGCGGCCCCTCAGGGGGTATATATTCCTCCCCCTGCCCCTCTCACAGTACTGCCTCCTTGGCGCACCAGAAATACTACCCCTCCTGCTGCCAACGGCCCTACAATGTGACCGAATTTCTGAAATGCCAACCCAGCAGTGACTGGAGATCCCCCACGCCCTACAAACGACAGCGGCTGTGCGATATTGCGTGGTCGTCGCTTCCCGAAGTGCCCAGTCCCAAGGAAATTGATGAGGAAGAAGAGGCAAGGATTAAAGAGATTAAGCGGATTAGAGTGACTAATCTATGACCAAATAATGTTGAACGATTAAGGATGGTTTATACTTGTCCTTAAGAACGTAGGGACACGGTCAATTTCCAGCGAGTTGGTGCAAAGCATTGACAGAATCGCATCGTCTAGTTTTTTGCACATGACCTGCACTTTCAAACAAACAAACAAACAATTTTATTCTTTATTCACTTGACATCAACTTTTTTCATGCCGAAACATGACTCATGAGATTCGTTTCTTGCAGTTGCTTGAGGACAAAACGATAGGTACAAGAATAAGGACGAGTATGAACCGGGCTTCAGAGGGATTAAGCGGATTAGATTAATTAAAGTCTGATCAAACAATGTTGAACACTGAGAGAAGCCAGGCGGCACGGTTTTAACTGCTACTCGCTGTACTCTTGATGGCCGAAATTGGTATATACTTTTTGTTAATTTAAGCACACTTTTTTGTTTCACTGTTCAAAGTTTTGTGGTCAGGCTTTAGTTGAGTTATGTATATACTATTCTCATTTCTCAGATTGACTTAGCAGTAGATAGATAAATGTGACTTTTATTTTGAAAAAGTAGCATTCTCATAAAGCCCACTTCTTAATCCCCCGTACTCTTGCGATTAATTCAAAGTTGGCTGTGATATTTTGTCCAGGTTTCAAGTTTTGCGCCAGTTCTTAATAGTCTAGGAGGTTTAAAATATCTTTATTTTGTCAGATATCCAACCTATCAGCTATTGGTTCATGGTTTATCAATGTTTAGTTTAAGGGAAACCTTAACCTATGACTTGATCCAAAGTTTGATTTCATTTAGTCACGAGTATAAGTATATAATATCATGCACTCTAACGGATTATTTTGAACGTCTTTACGTTTCGCTGGCTCTATGTTGCTACCGATATATACATACATGTATCGGGGTCAAAGATTTGGGTACCTTCCCCTCCGGCCCCTCGATTTTGGGGGTTCCCCTCTCATACATGTGACAACTATGCGTGGGCAGATAGTAATTAATGTGGGAGGAGGGGTTAGGAGCAACTTATCCGCCTTCTTTCGCTTTGTGAGCCACCATTTCCTTTCGTGAGCCACCGAACTTGCCGTCGTGAGCACCTTTCAAACATTCTGGGTGAATGTAGCAGCCGTCCGGGAGGGGGGATGAAAACTCCACCCTCGCCCATGTAATGGTTACCACCCAAATAAAAATAGATCTGATTTGCCAATCTCGTTTGTGGAAATATCAGACCCTACCCTAACCAAATTTGCATATTTCAGCCGCCATGCCAGAGTAACCGGTTCGGCGGGTGTGCGAGCGCCAGTGCAGTTGTGGACAACCACGTGGTAACCGACAGTCCCTGTCCCAACCATGGGGGCCGGGTGCTGCGTTTCGACGGCCCGGGGGGGTCCCAGGAAAGCCTACTGCCCCCCTGCCTTGAGGCCCCCACCAGCGAACACCCCTCGCACCCCCGCATTACAACGTTTGCCGTGCCCGGACCGATTACCAAGTCCGTGATGCGGCGGGGATTAAAAGCCCGGATTAAATCGTGGAGTAGCTGGATTTTCCATCCGAAGGAGAATCAGCAACAACAGCAACAGGTGG
>JASANF010013238.1:0-14210 GCA_030248245.1 Trissonchulus sp. WLG1_4
ATAGTGGTTGCAGGGATCTGAGGGCGGCAGCCCCCAGAAGCTGTAGCTTTTTTAGAATTTTGAATAAAATTTGCATTGAAAAAGCAAGTCTAAGCAACACTTGTGAAATCATAGTGGTTGCAGGGGTCTTGGGGCGGCAGTCTCCAGAAGCTGGAGCTTTTTTAGAATTTTGAAATAAAATTTGCATTGAAAAAGCAATTCTAAGCAACACTGATCGTAAAATCAGAGCAGTGGCGTATCCAGGATTTCGCAAAGGGTGGGGGGCATACATGTAACGGGGTCAAAATTTTGGGGGGGGCCTCTCCGGCCAAATTTTGGGGACCCTCCCCCCCAGATCGACCAAAAATACCTAAATTTTGCAAAATTTTCTAAAAATTTCGCCAAAAAGTGCCATTTTTTCTAAATTTTGCCCAAATTTTGGGGACCCTCCCCCCGGGTCCTCGATTTGGGGGGGGTCCCCCCCATCCCCCCCTCATACATGTATGGGGGGGCAGCGACCGGGGGGGGGGGGGGGGGGGTGGGAGTAACCGTGAGCCACCGTCACCACGCGGCGGGTGGGGGTGCGGAGCAACTGTGAGCCACCCGACCACCGCCGATCAAAGGGGGTCTTGTGGCAGCAACCCTCCTCTGACCTTTTTCGAGTTTGTAATTGTAACCATCGATATTGCATTAAAAACTACATTTTAACTTTAACATAACATATATAAACTACAATAGTGGATCTGCAGCAAGCACTTAACATAGCGGGGGTCTGGGGGCGGTTATTTAAGCCCATGGATCAAAAAAATCGGCCCAAGGGCCCAAGGGAATAAAAGCCACGTCCATTTGGCGGGAAAAAGCCCTTTGTGTACAGCTGCGAACATAAGAGTTGGAGTCAATCTTTTTGTGGGTCAAAATAATCAAAATAGCGTAGGTTAATCAAAATAGCGTAGGCTATTTTATGGCATCGTTCAAAAATTGGGGTTTTGCGATGCTTTATCTTTGCAATATGCTTTTGCCAGGTGACTTTTTCCCGAAAATGGCTTTTTCCCCGTCGTCAAAAACGACCGTTAATGATGTGTGTTGCAATTTTAGGGCTGCAAAATGAAACACGAGACGCGGATATATACACGTGCCGTTAGCAGAACACCATTCAAAGTTCCAAATGGTCGACTGTGGCAAATTTTATACAGAAACTATAAATTGGCCGAAAATTGCCAATATGTGTCGTTTTTAGCGTTAAAGTAGCAATTAAATGCCTTTTTAACACGTTTTAAAAAAATCGAAAAGTCATTCCCCCGCTGAAATTTTTTGTGGCTACGCCACTGCAGATTGGTGTTCAAAAATGAAAATTAACAACAATTAGTGGAAAAGAAGAAGAAAAAGAAAAATTATTACTCACCAAAATAAACGAACAAGTGGTTAACAAACGCAAAAGAAACAGATTAATGGAAAAAGTTATATATAAAACAATTAAAGCGATTATATATTTCAAAGCAAATAAATCAATAATATAGCAAAATATATATGTGAGATAAGGTGTCACGCGGCCACTTATGGCCTTTTAAGTGACGCCCAGAAAGTAATTGGTGCGGTGCGGCCGCCCCCCCCCCCCCCCGAAATTTTTCCCAAGTGAAATTTTACACAAGGGTCCCCCCTTTGGTTTTTTGTGCCCGGACAAAAAAAATTCCGATACGTCTCCAATTGACCAAATTTGGCTTAAAAATAAAAAAATTTCCCCATTTTTTCTGGGGGCTGCCGTCCCCGGACCCCTGCAACTCTTTTGTGGCTTATATATATACTTTGTGATTATCTTTCGTCAAAACCTATGCATGTATACACGAGTACATTATGCTGCATTTGCATGTCTACAATAGTATATTATGCTACATTTATATACTTGTGTAATACACTGACTGATGCGACGTTACGATCTTTTGTTTTAACTTTCCCGTCGGAAAAAATTTCTGATGCGTCTCCAGTTCACCAAATTCGGTCTAAAAATTGGAAAAATTGCCAATTTTTTTCTGGGGGCTGCCGCCCCCGGACCCCTGCAGCTTTGTGGTTTAGTGATCTTGCGTTTGTAAGGCGTTTTATAAGTGTTAAAATTGCCAAAAAGTGTATATTTCCAGTATTACAAAAAATCGAAATGTCATGCCCCCCCCCCCCCCGGAATTTTTTCTGTGTACGCCACTGTCGGTTCAGCTGTTTTACCGTAGCAAAAATCACCTTTTAGTGAATTCATGGTCTAACGTCAACTCAACATGATAAGTACTTCGTAAATTTTCCAAATTTGCTCGCTTCTGGAAGCTCGCCGGACTGTCGGATATGTAATTTCCAGTATTTTTGAGCCTCAGTTTCACTTTCTATGCTTCTCTGGTCTAAAATTTGCATTGTTTTTGAACGAAATTTGCGAGTTTGTGTCGTTTTTGGCAGTTAAAGTTGCAGATATGGCATTTTTACACATCTCACAAAATCGAAAAGCCATCCGTCCGAAAATATTTTTCAGCTTCGCTACGGAGACGTTTCGTAATATGAACAAACAAATTTTTCTTCGTGAAGAAACTTAAAAAGAAAGAAACTAAAAAAATTGAAAATTTAAAAAAATTTCGCCGCCCCCCCCCCCAAAATTCATCCTGGATCCGCCACTGTAGACCTGGCATATATATGTATAGGCATGCACAAAAAAAAGGTATCTAAGCCGAGAAGACATGTACAGAACGGACAACAAAAATTTTGAAGGTAGAATTTTTCAATTGTGGAGGTATCAGAAACACTTTTGTCAGCTTTTGAATTTTCGGAAAGGGGAGGGCTGCGATCCTCTAAGGGGGGGGGGCTCAAACTGCTAAGGGGGGGCTGCAGCCCACCCAGCCCCCCCTAAATACGCCACTGAATCAGAGTGGTTGCAGGGGTCTGGGGGCGGCAGCCCCCAGAAGCTGGAGCCTTTTTAGAATTTTGAAATGAAATTTGCATTAAAAAACCAATTCCAAGCAACACTTGTCGTGAAATCATAGTGGTTGCAGAGGTCTGGGGGCGGCTGCCCCCAGGAAAAACATTTGAAAATTTTTTATTTTTAGGCAAATTTAGTGAATTGGAGACGTATCGGAAAATTTTTTCGGCCGGGCCGTAAAAACTAAAGGGGGAAGACAACCTTGTTTTTTTTTTTTTTTTTTTTTTTACCGCCTCTCACAGCCACTGCATTCTTGCTGTAGAATTCAGGCTGTCCTCGCCAGCTCAAGGTACGAGCCCGCGAGGGAACACCAGATGCATACTCAAACAAAAGTAAATAAACAAACATGTGAATGTGAGGGATGTACGAGTATGCACCTGGTGTCCGAGAGATAAACGCAGTGGGGCGTAAAGCCGCTCTAGCAGCAGTACGGGCCAGCTGCCCTTCCTGCGAGATACCCCTGGGGCTCCAGTAGGAGGTGTAAAGTTTGTGTTAAGGTGTAGTGAGTCGTTGTGTAGTTAATGGTGCGGTCGATTGTTTTTACTTTGATGCTACATAAAGCAGCATCGTGCGTGTATCTCGCAGGTTAGGCATCCCACCGCAATGGCTAAATAAATCTAGTCCGGCCCTCATTGTGCGCTATTGTTTTGTGTCAGACATACACAATATATGAAAAGCAATATATGCCACTAGTCCAGTTGATGTTACACACAGGACACTGCCACAGACTATAACAAGCCCGCACCCATTAGCAAAGTATGTCAATCACCATGCATTATTTATATAGCTCTCATGCAAACAGGCAACTAGAAAGCAGGCCCCACGTTATGTCTATTTTGTAAATCTTATTACACAGTTTCAAAAGTCTGATACATACAATTACAGGTCCGGCACAATTATCGCCAATCAAAAAACCAAAGTAGTTTACTTTATTTTCTGGTAAAGTTACCAAATATGCTTCATGCCTGTAGTGCCATGTCCAAATTACCTGTGTCACGAATATCGCTAGTCGCGACGTCGTTCCGCTTTGCCTAAAACTAGCAAGCCAAAGCGAAAAACCAGCAAAAAACCATGCAAAGGTGAAAAAGTGCAATAATAGGTACATGCAACATTATACCCTACACCACATACTAGAGGGAGGGGAGTGATAATTAAGGGCAAATGGCCATGCTACTGTGCGAAATTTAAATTATATCTATACTGCATATTGTATAAAAAAGCAAAAGACACTCACCCACCACGGAAACTGAAATAAAAGCGAAATAACAAGCACCTAAAACACGTGTTATTGTGCCCCTATGCTGGCCTTCTGCTTACTCTTGGGCCGTATGCAAGACAGGGTTCAGTGCAAGCATGCAATTTCAGGCGAGGGTGAGTTTTGGTTAAGTGCAAGCACCATATCACCAAGCAGTATATCATACATGAGTACAAAATAGAAATAAAAAAACTAAAAATAAAAAAAAAATAAAAAAAATAAGGGCCCTGTAGCTACGGCACAAGAGCGTAACAGGGGAACCAATGAGCATAATTTTTATGGGACTTATATATGTAATGTTCACGTCTGGTAGGCACCAGCTGCCCCCCGTTTTCCGTACTATGCCATGTAATCGTCAGCGCTCGTGTCTGTTGAGTTCTTTGATAACAAGTTAAAGTTAAAGTTAAAACTGTTTAAGTTAATAACAGTTTTAAGACAACGCTTAAATTTCAAGCAGGTGAGCCGAGATGCCCCAGGAAAAACTATCGGTATCGATATCTGTGAAATTTTAAAATACCGATACCGATAATATAAGGACTATACTAAAGGCTGGGATTCAAACACTAACACTAAAGTTTCCCTTAAAGGTCAGTGAAACACTCAAAGTTCAGCTTGAAACACTTAAACAGTTAGTGTTTCGAGGCCAATTTTAAGTGTTTCACCAACTTTTAAGGAAAAAGTTAGTGACAGTGTTAGGTTGTGAATTCCAGCCAAAGTTCGAAAAGTTTTAAGACGTAATTATAAGATGAAAATGATTTAAAAATGACATTTCTAATGCAAACTAATACTAAAACATTTGTTACTTTAAGATAGTATACGTGTGCGTTGAATTTTATTGTGCGTGTGGGTAAAGCCTAACTTTACCTGCAGGTAATTTTGAGAATACGGCCCCTGAGTGCACTCTACATCGTGCTATAACCTACACTACTGAGTGCACTCTACATCGTGCTATAAACGTGCGTGAAGTTGGCAGACACTTTGTCAGTACAAATTCTGAAATATGATTTTTCTGACAGTTCAGAATTTGTACTATTTTGTACCACAAGTACCACAATTTGTACTAATTTGTAGGTACTACGAGTACAAATTCATGGAAAAGTGTCTGTTAACTTCACGCTTTGAGCCATGCACAGACAGGAGTCAGACAACCTTGTTTAAAAATTTGTCTGAACATTGAACAACCCCAGCGAGATGACACCGCAAAGCGAAGTAAAGTCAGCGCGCTGCTCGCCTCTGGAAAATTTTTTTCGTTGAGGGCAAATTTTATCAATTTATGGCTATTTTTTTTATGCGGCTCCAAAAAAGTTTCCTTTGCTCTGGGCGAAAGGGGGGTATATGTATATCCTATATCCCCTTCACTTTCCGCCCTCTTGCCTCCGCTCACGAACGTCTAAGGACAGCCCTTGTCAACCAACTTGAAATGGCTATAACTTTGTAAAAATACTTGGTCGATTGTAAATTCATCGTGTTCAGAGATTTTATATGTGAGCGTTATCGTTGTTACTAAATAGATTTTTTGGCATAATAATTGATAATATTTCAAATTTTAACTTATTTAGATGAAAAGAGCACTAAAAACTGGCCCATGGGGAGTCTAGCAAACCTGAAAACTACTTTGTATACAGGAAAAAATTGAAGAAAAGCCGTGGGTGACAAGGGCTATCCTTGGACGTTCGTCCTCCACTCCACAGTCCACCCACCGCACGGTTTTTAATTAAAAGCCACACAAAATATATAACTAAAGTTGTCAGCATTACTCATTATTAATACACCATACCAGTAGCGATCGGCCGGAGCCTCCGGCTCCGGCTCCGGCCGGATTTGGCCCCTCCGGCTCCGGCTCCGGCCGGAGCCATCCAAAAATTTGCCGGATGCTGAGCCGGAGGTAAATTCTCTGAGCGACCCATACTTATCTAGATTGCAGTAAGAGTGGCAAGAGTCACCCCTTTGGTTTTATCGCCCGGCCGAAAAAAATTTTCTGATACGTCTCCAATTGACCAAATTTAACCCAAAAATCACAAAAATTCTAAAACTTTTATCCTGGGGGCTACCGCCCCCAAACCCCTCCCACTCTGTTGGTTACTGTTCCTTGTTAATATCTTTCATCAAAGCCTATGCATGTCTATATGTATACAAGTATATACCTTATGCTGAATCTAAATTCTATGAGCGACCCATACTCATCTAGATTGCAGTAAGAGTGGCAAGGGTTCCCCCTTTGGTTTTATCACCCGACCAAAAAAAATTTCCGCCACGTCTAAAATGTAACAAATTTGGCCTAAAACTAACACAATTATATAAAACTACCAAAATTATATACATAATTTTTTCTGTGGTGTGTCGCCCCCAGACCCCTGCCACGCCGTGACTATGTTCACCTGTCGGCTAATGGCTAGGGAGCTCCACTCCAGACTCCCACATTTAGTGCTTGCCAATGCATGAATACACAAGTACATTAGGCTGCATTTACTTGTGTAATTCACTGTCCGATCTGACGTTCCCTTCTTTTGTTTTATTTCCTTGTCGTAAAAAATTTATGATACATCTCCAATTGACCAAGTTTGACCTAAAAACTGAAAAATCCTCCAATTTAGCTATATCGTTAGCTTCTGGACCCTTTCCCCCCACCATTTCTGTAATTTCGATGTTTGGAGCTCCCATTTTACGTCAATCAGTATTAGCATTTTGCATTCGATTTTTCAAAAAATACCCATTGTTTTTTTACCGAAATATGTGTCGTTTTTGCGTTAAAATCGAACTTAAGTGCATTTTAAGTTTTGACATGTTTCAAAAATGAAAAGTCATCCCCCCGAAATTTTTTCCTGGCTACGCCACTGCCACTGCATACATGTATACAATTTTTGGCCATTATTATGAAGTCGTAAACATATCGTAAGGTCGAGAAGATGGATGATAGATTTTTTGAACATTAGAAAATTTTTCATCATAAGGGTATCAATTTCGACCTAGCTCCGGCTCCGGCTCCGGCTCCGGCAAATTAATTCACCTCCGGCTCCGGCCGGAGCAAAAATCCAGCCTCCGTCCGTTCGCTACATACCAGATATAAGTCATAGAGCAGTATAGTGGTGCGGGGAAAAACCCTATTTTCAACTTTTTGGGTCGTCCTGTGCTCATACGTGGGCAGCTGGCCAATTCTGGGGGGGGGGGTGAGCCAGCCACCGGGGGGGGGGGGGGAGTGCGGAGCAGCTGTCCTGCTGCTTTCGTGAGCCACCGTCCAGCAGTCTGGGGGGGGGGGGGGGTGAAGCACCTGTCTGGGGGGGGTGAGGTTGCCTTCTGGGGGGGGTGAAAACCCCCCCCACGCCCATGTATGCCTGTGCTCCACACAAGTCGGATCTATTAATGCTCGCGGCTGTTATAACGGCCATCTTTCGCCTAACTGTTGCACTAATAAAATGGATTCTAACTACTCACGTTTCTGAGTAATAGCCTCGAAACCTCCGGGGAAAAAAACCCTATGCGGGAAAAAAACCCTATCACTGTTTTCGGTTGTTCTATTAGCAGTGAGTATAAACTTAATTTCATCGTGTTCTACAACTCTTAGGCTGCAGTATTGACTAAAAAACCGTTTCTCCGACACTTTGACTCACAATAATTCTTCAAAAATCGACACTTTTTGGCAGAAATGACTTCTGCCCAAATATGCTTTTTTTCACTATTTAAAAGCATTAAAAACAGATTTTTGCGCTATTACGTTAGAAACGGTAGACAAACACCGCCCGCGTCTACCATTCTTGGATTTAAGTGGTAAGCAGCAGCTAACGCCTAAAAATTCCAAAAAATGGCAAATTTTGGTGAAACACACCGAAACAGCTTTCGTAAGGGGTGTCGGGGTTTGGGCCAAAACAGGGTTTTTTTTCAAATCCGAGACTGCGTCCATTTTGCGTCCTGTTCAAAAAAATTGCGTCCCACACAATGACAGTGCGTCCAGGTGGTACCGTAAAAGTCTTGTGTTTCTATCGGTGCACACACTACGTTATTAACGTCATTGACATTCTAGGTGACATCACCGATAAGTGGGCTGCCCAGAAAAAAAGGGGGCATTGAATGACTTCTATTTTCTGTTATGGCTTAAATTGCATTTTTTGTAATTTTAACAAATGGATTTGCATAAATGCAAGATCGCTAAGGCACAGAGTTGATGAGATCTGGGTCTAGAGGCGGCACCGCTCAGAAAAGAAATTGGAGAATTTTTTAATTTTTAGGTCGAAACTGCTCGACTGGAGACGTATCAGAAATTTTTTCCGAAATAAAAATTAAAAACAAAAGATGGGAACGTCACATAAAACAGTGTCTTACACAAGTATATAAATGTAGCATAATGTACTCGTGTGCAAATCCAGCATAAAGCAGGGTTTTTTCGTCTGAAAAATTTAGGCGACTTGGCCTCGGGTCCAAAACTTTTTTACGCCAATTGACAAAAAGCTTAGGCCAACTCAATTTTGCATTTTTGCGAAAATTATATACAAAAATGAGCATAGTATACTATATTGTATATACAGTATTGTATTATATTACGGACCCTAAATTCACAAGAAATTACATTTTTCAAGATTTCATTTCAACATTTCAAGACTCAGGTTACAGAAGAAAATTGAAAATTTTAGATTTTAAGGTCAAACTTGGTCAATTGGAGACGTATTGGAAATGTTTTCTTGCGATCCGGATTCCGGGCCACCAGCAGCTGCACATGGCCTTTATACTGGGGTTTCTTAGTCAGAATTCCAAAAAAATCACTGCGTCCCGTTTTGCGTCCCGTCCCGCTAAACAAATTTGCGTCCAGCTGAACGTCATTGCGTCTGGACGCACTGTGGGACGCAAAAAAAAACCATGGGGCCAAAACGACAAAAAACGACGTTTTTCGGCCAACTAAACGGTTTTAATGAAGTCTACGCATGTTGTTAGCCCAGATGAATCCACTTTTGTAGCAACAATGGGTGAGTTTAGTTAGAAAAAAATTGTCGCCAAACAAAATAGGGTTTTTTTCCCCGCAATAGGGTTTTTTCCCGCACAAACTTTGAACTGTCACACAGGTAAACCACAACGTTTTTCGCTGTTTTTGAGCTTCAGAAGTATAGACGAAAGGTAACTCTCTTGAAAAATGCAAACGGCGTTGGCCAAAAGTGTTTTTGTCAAAACTTATGACAAGTCAAAAATTTGGAAAATTTTGTCACTTTGGAATTTTTCAACATGGAAAATTTTGAAATTTCATAAAAAATGCTACAGGCCTCAGAGCTGTACAAAAATTGATGTGGTAAGTCAGTTTGGGATGCGCTTTCCACCTACATACTCAAAAAGGTCCTATGTCGTAAGGTTCGGCTAGGAAGTACTAGGGGTTCCCCGCAAAACGCGTAGGGTTTTTTTCTCACACCACTATAATGAATTAGGGGCAAGAACCCCTCGAAAGAAAATTTTGGGAAATTTTTGAAATTTCAGTGTAATTTTGGTCAATTGGGGACGTGCCGGAAAATTTTTTTAGCAGTGTCATAAAACCAAAGGGGGACCACAGGAAAAAGCAAAAAAGTGAAAAAAAGAGGGGGGCTGAAATCGCGAAGGGGGGTGCTAAAATCGCGAAGGGGGGGCTGATGTCCCCCTAGCCCTGGGTACGCCACTGGATATAGCCCGAATTTTGTAGTGAACCTTACTTGTGTTGTAACGCTTCCATCAGCCTGGTCAAGGTAGCTTTAGAAAAAGTTTTGTAACTTTTCAAAGCCTGAACTGATTTACAAAATTTTTTCAGCATTTAGTAGCTTAGAAGTTGCTCTTTCAATGGTAGCAGCAGGTTTTCGTTTCATGGAGTATTTTTGCCTAAATCTAATTTTGTGCAAAAAATTTTATGTAAAGTTTAATTTTTAGACAAAGTTTGATTTCCAGCTAAAGCTTACATCCAAAAAACTTCTAACCTAGCCTATTCGTAAGAGCGATCAATTTTGACCCCCCCCCCTGGGTTTAGGGGATATAGGGGGTCTGCGAATCATTGGTCGAAAAAAATAATTTTCCCCCCAACCGAATGTAAACCGTGTTTTTGTTTGACATTGTTTTAATATAATATGCGTGGAACTCAATTATTAAGTTTTAAGATTAATTTTCGGAGGTTAGGTCCATCACTCAGCTCAGATGGCATTTTACACCCAAAACTCAGCAAATCGTGAATTTTTGTAACTACTTGCGAATACAACAGCCAGCAGCGGAGCAGCGTGCCCAGAATACATATTTTGTGAAATCAGCTGGCGTTGGATAAGTTAGGCAATCCTTTCCTTACACACTAATTTAAGGGTATAATGGTATTTTCAGACAATGTATAAAGCTTGTGGGTAAGGATGCTGTCGTAATATCGTTAAATATCGTAATATCAGTACAGTTGTAAGTCTGAAGTGTTATGAACATAATATATTGACACACTGAGTTCACGGTTCAGCTTTGTTTGTTACATAGTCTGCTTAGTGTTGACTATATTTATAGGGTCCTCTTTTATTATTTATTTTTATTTACTACTATTTTTCTTTCGTATATTATGCTTTTGTGAATATTTAATAATATAATATTACTGTACTATATATATATATATATATATATATATATATATATATATATATATATATATATATATATATATATATATATATATATATTTCAGAAAAATGTCCAACGCTGATTCTCCGCCGAGGCCACTGCCTCCTCTGCCTCCCCTGCTGTCCCCTTTTCCCCCTTCGCCGCCCCCACTCCAGTTGCCCCCACACCCCCACAAATCCCCACCCACACCGGCCCCGGACGCACAGCTGCCCGACCCCGGCCAACACACCCCCGCCGGTCCCAAAAGAGCGGACCCGCCGGCCCGCCGCTACCCCAGGTCGCCCCCATACCGGGTTCCGCCGCCCGGTTGGGGGTACAGCCGAACCAGCCCCCGGGCCCCCGCCTCATTGCCGCCCCCTGCGACCACGCCGCCTGCCTTGGCCGCAGCACAAGAAGAGCCCGTAAGTCACGCCTTGCCTTCGGTGTATTAAGGCAGCCTGGTGCATCTTCGGCGGGCGAGGGAATTAAAATTATATTTTTAGACAAAATTTTATGGGAAACAACCCATTCCTTTTTTGGGGGAAAGGAAAACCACACCCCGGTCCCGGAACTTGGGCCGTGTTATATTTATATATAGGTCCAAAAATTTGCCAGCGTGGTATAGTATAGTCATATGGGGTATATACAAAAAATACAAAATATGAGTACAAGGTTTTTCGCTTTGCTAAATTAAGTTTCTCCACAAACTTTTTTCCAGCACTACCTCGCGTATTGCTCTACAAAACCACATATATATTAAACATTCATCTCTGCATACCTAGTTTTGTATATATATACACACACACACACATATATATATATATATATATATATATATATTTTATATATATATATATATATATATATATATATATATATATATATATATATATATATATATATATATATATATAGGGGCGGAACGTGACCTCCAAAAAGGGGGGGATACGGCATATTTTTTTTACCTTTTTTTACCTTTTTTACTACATTCTTAAGCTGCGTCACTACATGTGTTGCACTGCTGCGTCAAGATGTTTTCGAGAGACAGTGGTGTCCATAGAAAAAATTTCGGGGGTCGGGCGGTGGCGAATGATTTCCATTTTTCGTAATGGGTTGAAATGCACATTTTAGCAAGTCTAAAACTTGCAAAACTCCTTGAAAATGCTACATCACTAAACTACAAAGGTGCAGGGGTCTGGGGGCGGGAGCCCCCTGAAAAAATTGGAGATTTTTGTAAATTTTAGGCCGAATTTAATCAACTGGAGACGTATCGGAAATTTTTTTGGGTAAGCCATAGAAACCAACAACTGGACTTTACGAATTGACCCCTACTGCGTCAAAATTGTTTCACAATTTTGCGATATGATTTGAAAATTTTTACCTCAATTATTGCGAATTTGCAATAAAAATGAGATCAGCAACATAAAAAACATATACAGACACACATACGCCTAAGTTGCGAATCTGATGATAATATTGGTTGTTCACTGTATAAAATACAAAATCTGTGAACAATTTGCGGTACAATACGATTTGATTAATGACAGCAATTAAGGGAAATTTAGTTATATGGAAAGTTAATATTATGTTAAACAAAGCCAAACAGTTGCAGGGGGTGAAGGCGACAGCCCTCTGGAAAATTTTTTCAGTTTTTAGGTCGTATTTAGTCACCACTGGGGACGTTTCAGAAATTTTTTCGGCAGGGAATTTAAAGAAAAGATAGGAACCTCACATCAGAATAGGAGACAGTGTATATATTACACAAGTGGATGTAGCATGATGTAATGTAATGTTGAACCTTGAACATTTAACAACCCCAGCGAGATGTAACCGCAAAGCGAAGTTACCTCAGCGAGTTGGTTAGGCAAATAGCATGGATGCAGTAGGCTTTTTACGTTACAAAAGATACAGGAAGAGCATCCCCCACTATGGGTCTGCCCCTCTGTATATATATATTTATATGTATATATATATATTTATATAATATATATATATATATATATATATATATATATATATATATATATATATATATAAATCGTTACTTCCATATTGGGGGAAAATAAGGTCGCGGGGGGCGCGGAAAAAATAGTTTTTAGTTTTGTGTTTCTATCACGTTTTTTCATCGAATTACACAAATTGAAAAATTGGGTTTTTCCCCGATGTGGGTTTTTTCCTCATGAAGTTGAGCCACTGTGGTTCAGTGTGGCACTGAACATTTTAGCATAATTTGTAGCACTATAGATGGCCTCCGTGGGATTTCGGAAGAGATTTTGATAACTTTGTTTAGATGATAAGTACTGATGGTTCAAGGTTGGCCAAATTTTTCCAGCTTCGTAGCCCCGTAGGTGAAAACAGTCAAAATTTCGATTCCTCATAAAAAATGTAAACATGATCAGAACGAGTTCTAAACTCGATTATGGAGTTGTTTGGAGGGTATTTTATTGCACACAAAAAATGGTACCAATTGGACCACCCTAAGCTCAGAAACTGGGGTGGCTGTCGGGGTGAGTTTTTTCCCGATTGGCTATGCCCCTAAAATTTTTCCGGCTTTCGCTGGAAATTAAACCAAAACCAGGACCACTCCCTCTCTGCTGGGGTCGGGCACCCCCTGCACCCCCCCCCCGGAACCGCCCCCGGGTGGGGGGCGCACCAAATTCACGATAAAACACTATTTTTAAGCTAAAAATTGTTATTATACGTTAAAGACTATATACGTTTTAAGGGGGTAGTGTCGCGAAAGCAGTCGATTTTGCGCGACTACAAAACTTTTTCAGTAAAAGATAGGTCTGTGTTCTTTATATATTCCAAAAATGTGTTTTAAGGCAAATATTTTTGGCAAGTTTCAGCAAAATTGATGCAGCATACAGTTAGCAATGAAGTCGCAAAGTCGGAAAAATGACGTTTTGAAAACCTATTTACATTCGATAATTTGGTCACAATTAAAAAATTTTTTGTTTAGATTCTTTAGACAAAGTAAAAGCGCATATGCTCTAGTTTATGCACACAACATTTAGTGCAAATTGCTTGAGTGGTTGTGGAGTAATGTCTGCTTGAACTGTGAAACTGTGCGTAACCTGTAAAATACTCACATCAATAACAATAAATTGTAAAAAATTTAGACACTTATTTTGAAATCAAAAGAAAAACGAACCTTCATTTTTCATTTTTCTTATTTGTGGTGAAAAATTGTGCGTCAAAACATTACATGCATTTCAGAAGCTTGCCGAATCTGATATCTGGCTTGATTTTTCGAACTTTTTGGTCTCCTATATTGTGTGATGTATGGCTCACAAATAGTGATTGTTTAAAAATATTTGTAGATATTGGTAGTCTACCGCATTATTTATTTGACACTATATGGCATTTCACTAGTTTCTCAGTGAATGTACTATTTCAAAAGCAAAAGTTTGATTTGGACGCGTATGAGCAACTGCTTTGGCGACACTACCACCT
>JASANF010013239.1:0-17392 GCA_030248245.1 Trissonchulus sp. WLG1_4
AATACTTCGATTTGGCAGATTTTTAACAAACAGATAACCGATATGTATGTCTATCTTTGTCTAATAAACAAAACTTTGACCGCTAAGTATTGTTAAATTTACGAGGCAAAAACATGAAATAAGTAGCTTTAGAACTTTGAAAATAATTCAAATTCTGCGCTATAATGGATCCGAAGATTTTGTAATCAGAATCTAATAAACATGATATAATTGTACATTATGTGGACTATTTTGACAATGAATATCATATCAATGGGTGTGGTTTATGTAACAGGGCATTAAATGATACTAGGGATAGTTGCAATGAATGCTAATCTAAGTTGGACATTTGACGCTTAAAAATCGCTCAATACCCCTGCTTCGATTTGGCTGATTTTTTGCGCACAAATAACCGACATATGTGTCTATATTTTTATAATAAATAAAACTTTGACTGCTAAGTATTTTGCGAGTTATTAGTCAAAAACTCGAAAAATGCTCATGCGTAAACGTTAAAATTGGCACAGTCAAAGTTTATTTTTTCAAAAATTGTAAATTTGAAAGTTTCCTAATATTTTGTATTGTATAGTAAATATTTTACTAAAATGTGACATTTGGTTCGTGTAGCACTGGCCAGATATAAACGGAGAAGCAAGTTTGATCAAAACTTGGAAAAAATGACTAAGCACGCACATTTTGGGAGATCATATCTGGCCTCAGGAAGATGGGAGAAAGCTAAAATTTTGCACATTTCATACACTCATATAGGGCTACCATATATGTAAATTTGAAGCAAATCGAAGATGGTCGAAAAAATTACGTCCCTGCCCCTTCACACTATGGTCGGTCCTTACAGACAGTCAGTCTTTATATTATCTGATTACAAAATAATTGTAATTGTAACAATTGTACAAATTTTATTAAATTAAAGAAAACAAACTGTTGCGATTGTAAGAATTTTGAAAATTGCTGCCATTGTAACCAGAGATGCACGGGGGGAATCGGCGAGGGGGGGGTGCCCGACCCCTGGGCCCGATTTATCGAAACATCAAATGTTCGTCGTTGAAAATGTTCGTCGTTGAAAAAGCAAATGTTCGTCGTTGAAAAACAAATGTTCGTCGTTGAAAAACAAATGTTCGTCGTTGAAAAACAAATGTTCGTCGTTGAAAGTTCGTCGTTGAAATTGTTCGTCGTTGAACATTTTTTCAACGACGAGCTTTGGTTTTTTTAGAACATTATTATGTTCTAAAAGACAAAAGCTCGTCGTTGAAAAAATTTTCAACGACGAACATTTCAACGGAGCTCAAGACATCCGTTGAAATGTTCGCCGTTGAAAATTTTTCAACGACGAACATTTGTTTTTCAACGACGAACATTTGTTTTTCAACGACGAACATTTGTTTTTCAACGACGAACATTTGTTTTTCAACGACGAACATTTTCAACGACGAACATTTTGCTTCGATAAATCGGGCCCTGGCGCCTGGCGGAAGGGGGGGGGGTGGTCCCTAGTTTTGGCCATTTTTCGGCGACAGCCGAAAATTTTTCCGGATTTTTTCGATTTTCAATTAATTTTTGGGGTACTTTTTGGCCGCAGGCGAAATTTTTTTGCAATTAGTCAATTTTTTACGCATTTTTGGGGGACTTTCTTGGCCATCAGAGGGGGGGTGGGGGGTTGAGGGGGGGGGGTGCCGGATGTCTGAGGGGGGGGGGGGTGCCGACCCCCCTCAGGGGGAGGTTGATACCCCCCCCCTACCCCCCCTATGTGCACCTATGATTATAACCCTTGTGAAAATTGATGCAATTGTGACAATTGCGTTGCACAGCTACATTCGCAACAATTGTTGTAGCATGACTGCAAGTAAGAGATTTGTATGCACGATGCGCTGAAATGCTCCGACTGTAAATAATTAGTGTATTTTGGTTTAGTGTATTAGTAGCGTGCTTACGGCACACGGTAGCCTGCAATCTGCTTATAGTGCACGTTCAGGGCCCGCCTCAATTATACCGCACGCTGCGGAAATCGCAAGAGAAGTAAATACAAGATCAATCGAACCAAATGCATAATGTAAAAGTAAAGTATGACAACAACCAAGTTTATCAGGTATTTAAAACCAAATCACAAGCAACTTATAGCACTGTTGTTGTGCTAAAAGTGAGTGATATGCATGTGTAAAACTATCGTGCAGGTACACTCGAGCTCCTGCACTCGTAGTTATGTAGTTCTAATTTTCTTCAACATTTTTAGGCTCGAAATCCAAATAAATGAAGGTGTGTTTGATCAAAGCGATATCGCACTGGCATTGACCTTTGACCTTTTCTCTGAAGAGCACGACTTAAACCGAAGAGTCAATAACGAATGGGATGTCGGGGTGTCGTGCAAAACTAATCTGGATCTAAAAATTGGAAGCAAACTCGACCTCGTGATCGAAGTTACAGTTGGAAGTTTCGTCGTGAGTAGTTTTTAGTCTTACGGCTATGTATTTTTCGGAATTCTGATTGGTACTGTACTTTCGGTATAAACAGAATAATTGAACGTCAATGACTGACAATGCTTAGACTGCCAGCCCTGTTACACAGTAATAGCCTACAGTGCCAAATATAATAAAAAGTATACTTCATATAAAGTGTTATTTAATTCAAAAGTGTAAATTCTTAATAAGTAATTATAACGAAAATATATTTCAGTTAATGTTACCTATGTCCTATATGTACTTTTTTCTTTTGTTCGAAATGCTATGTGTACATACGTATGTATTTAACTATTATTTAAAAAACAGCGGTTTTCTATTATAGCGTTTTAAGTATTTTATTTTAATATTTTAATTTTTGGAATTTTTGTGCGCTGTTTTTGACACTGTGTTTAGCTATATTTTGACGGATATCGTACGTGCGAGTATCCCATAGTAGATTCAATTCCGTTGGAAAAGTTACACAATTTGTACATTGCTGGAACTTTCGAGGTGCAGAAAATTCAAGCTACTCAACCAAAGCTTGAAGTAAGCTAATTTTGTACTTGAGTGGAAGCGTGTGGTTTGCAATTTGCATATATTTTTAAGGTTTTGAGGGGGGGGTACCCCCCCCCTCAACTGAAGACCCCGTACTCAACTGAGGGGGGGGTACCCCCTACTCAGTTCGATACCCCGTGCTCAACTGAGGGGGGGGTACCCCCCCCTCAACTCAGCACCCCGTCTTCAGTTGAGGGGGGGGGTACCCTCCCCCTCATTTCAAGACACTGACAAAGTCTTTGCGCTACCCCCCCCCCCTCAGTTCAGTACCCCGTCTTCAGTTGAGGGGGGGGTACCCCCCCCCTCAGTTCAGCACATCAACAAAAGTCCTTGTCAGTGTCTTGAAATGAGGGGGGGGGGGTACCCCCCCTCAAAACCGTACATAAACGGGCTATTTCGCGCTGCGCATTGGACGCACGCCCGTAGGCATAATAGGAAGAGTGTCATACTCTTCCTATTATGTACTCTTGGTAACAGTGAGGAAATCAACATACATATTTGACTTTCTTGTTGAAGCTACAGTAGTAATATGAAGAGTTTCAGGGTCCAGAACTACTTTTCAGCCGACAGTGTATGCTTTTAATCATAATGATCCATCCTAAACTTAGAGTAACCAATAAAAATTAGAGAATATAAATTTCTGGGTAAATGGTGCAGACATTAGGCGATTCTTACTAACAGGAACATTTCAGTACATGGTACGATACTAATGATGTATAAAATCAGCAAGTGGCATGATTTTTTCTGTTGTGTCACAGTACAACAGGTTTTTAATTTTGATTCTGGTGTGATAACCCTCGACGGTGCCAGAAAATTGTCCTGTGTGTGTCATACAATACTGTGCATAAAAAAGTTCCGTACTTGTCGGCGCAGAACGAGCTTTATCTTTCGCCAAACGTGACCAAAGATCGCCAGAAAGTGACAAACAATTGTTTTTGTAATTTTTAAAGAACTGGTCTATGTAATTTCATCTTTGTAATTTTCATCTATGTAATTTCACGTAAGTTGTATAATCCAAAAATATTTCTACATAAACATAACTAAAGACATAAATATTTCTATAAAACTGTGGGGTGTCACTTTGACCCTGAGGTCAACCTTAAATTTCAGGAAGTCAGGTGAAAAGCACGGCGTTGGAATTTGCCATGGCATTTTTTTGGTCCACTCTTGTGGATTGCAGTAGGACTGAAACTTCAATCCAAAAAAGAATTGACAGTGATTACTTTAAAGGGTTGTTCCAGAATTGCAGTTTTTTTATTTGAAGTTTTGATTCCAGACATGTCTATAAACTGTGGTTGGAGAAATTTTATTTTTATTAAAGTATACCCAAAAATGCCGATCCGATGCAATGGTAAACTATCCAGTTTTAATTTAATATAGAATGAAGGCAGCTCACCACTAAGTACCTACTTACCACTAAATATAAATTAGTATGGCCATAATTTGTGTGTTTATCCGCAGAATTAAACCCGTTTTATACATCGCGTTTTGTGTTTTATATTTTTGTGCTCATGTGTTGTTGTGTCTTGTGTTTAGTCAGTGTTTTGTGTCTTCGTTAGTGATTTTTGCGTTTTTTTGTGTTTTGTGTCTTTGATTGTATGTTTTCAGGCATAAGTTTTATGTTTTGGCATCATTGAACATTTGTGTTTTCTGCTTTTTAGAGTGCTTTTGTATTTTAGGTTTTTGTGCTGAGCACTATCCCGTTTATACTCAGAAGCATAACAGCACAAAACTAATAGTATAAACAAGACTCAAACTTTTACTAATCGTTACTAATATATTTTGCAGTAGTATTTTCAGATAGAGAGAGCGACAAAGGCCAACCAAAGGATCGTACAAGTAATGCTTAAAAGTAAAACATAAAGTTTATAGCATTACACCGAAAAGTATTGTTTATACATCCGTATACTTATAACATCATTAGCGGTTCACAGGCGGAAGACAAAATACCTGCCAGTGAGCTAAAATACAGGCGTATGACCCTGCCCAGTAAAAGGGAACATATCATATACAAGCAGAGTATCATACGAAAAAAAGAGAAAGTAACAGCAAAAGGAATTCATTCTATGAGGCAGGCAAGCTACGTTCTCAGAGGGAACCAATGACAATTGGAAAAAGGGGGGCACACAAATATGGCAAATAGGCCCCACCAACGAAAAGTCAAAAGCTACATACATATACGTACGATTTTTTAGGAGTAGTTTTAAGAATTTTTTGCCCTTGGACCTTGTGTAACCGCTGAAACGAGTAGTGGGTCAAGATGATCAGATTGCTCGAGAATCCAAAAAATAATTTTACGCCACCAAGTTCTTGCCACCACACTATTGCTGTGCAGTTCTTCAAGGTTACACGCGGTAGGATTACGTCAAAGAGCGCATGGCATTACTGTACGGATTGTTGCTACGGTTGAAAATATACTGCTGCTTTAGCGCCCAGAAAACAGTATGTGCATTATCGTCGATTGTAACCGACCATAACGCCTAACCGGCTAAGTAGATATTGACTTTGGTCAGGACAATACCGCGTGGCGCGCTACATATGCTGTCAGCGACAATGCCTGCAGAACTGTGGTCGTGCGTAAATTTTGCCCACATCTTGACTAATGGTAGCGGTGTTATTACAGACACTTGCGGCAAAACACTATCCAGTACAGATTCCAAACGGAGCGAAACCAGCTGACCAGAATGCAGAAGGTGGTTCATGTGATTATTGATGGTATTTGTCTACCCGAACTGCCACAGTCGTGAGATTTCGTCTGCGGATTCGTCGCGAAGTTAAGACCTGGGACAACAGTATAGCGCATACATTGTGATCTTGTCATTGGACTAAATTGTTAAATTATCATTATAAATGAACTCACTACTTGAAAATTACTTATTTGTGACATTGTGTTATGAATTATCAAGTCAAGTCATTTTTTACATTTTTATTCAATAAGTCTGACGTTTTTTTGACGTTGATGACGTCTGACGTCTTGTTTTTTAATTTATATTAAAAAGTCATTTATTATTGAATTTGAAAGATATATCAGTGTATAAATTTAAAGTTTGTTATTTTTCTAAAAATACTTTGATAAATAAATAAACAATTTCTGTACCTATTAAAATAAAATAAATAAATAAATAAACAATTTCTGTTCCAATCAGTTTTTAATGCCCGTTTCACACTGCAGGTTTTAGGGTTTAAGGTTCAAAGTTTAAGGATTAATGTTTAACGTTTCATTCACACTGGCAGTTTAAGGGGGGGGCTACCCAGGTCAAAAATAAAAGTTCTCCAATTTTGCTTATTTTCACATATGTTACTCCCCCAAGGCACCCCAACGTCAGATGAGAACAATTAAGCTTGAAGGTGCACTTTTGATTCAGTGCGTTTGCCAGTGTATTTACATAGGCAAAATGTAGGCAAAAAAGCCTATAAGTAGCCCTTAATTGGACAGTTCTGACACAAACCACATAAAGCCAATCAAGCTGAAACTTGGCATAGTGGCAGCCCACATGCATGCGCAAACTATGATTTACACGTGAATTTTTGGGAGCCCCTAGTGAAAAATTGGCAAAAGCATCCAGTTTGTTACATCTGCGATGCGCTTCTCTGCGGCTACATTGTGTGCAAATTTGAAGCGAATCGGAGAACCTGAAATTTTCACTTATTTAGGTAGCCCCCCCCTTCATGTTGTATATTCATTTGCTGGGTGCAGAAGCTCCGTCTATAGCTCGTAGCTGATTGGCTGAATCCTTAAACCGTAAACTAAAAAGTAGAAATTTTTCAACATCGTTAAACTTTAAACCTTAGCCAAATTTAGTGTTTTGAGGCCACGGAGGCGGGCTTGTCCCGATGGGTCAAATCTGGGTTTACTTGTCCCCAAATCTCAACACAACCTCTCAGACTCCCTAATGGATTTGAGCACGTTAAGTTTGAGCTCTGAAAAGCAATAATCCATGTTTTTCAGCAGCCCGTCGCACACGTCCGTCCATAAATTTGTGGGCCTCTGAGTTCTTTAAGTATTTTTTAGGCTTGAAATCCAAATTACTGAAATAGGGCAAGACGAAACCAATAATCCCGCTTGCCTTGACGTTTGACTTTTTCTCAGAAAATCATGAGTTAAGTCGAAGGGTCGACAACAACTGGGCTAAAGGGGTGTCGTGCAAAACTGATCTGGGTCTAAAAATCGGGAGCAAACTCTACCTTGTGATTGAAGTCACATTTCGAAGTTTTGCCGTAAGTACATAACATTGACAGTATGGCTAAATGTCCCTTGCGTAAACAGCATGTACCTTCAACCATTGCTTTGGCTGCACCGAATTAACGGTTAATTAATTCACAAACGGCCGACAATGGCTTATTTTTTTCTAAAGTGTAAAATATTAACCAATTAGTTTTAACTTAATTAGCCAATAACCAATATTAACCATTAAATATTGTTCCTGTTAGGATTCGGTTCATACTTGACCTTGTTCTTGTCTTATCGCTTAATCCTTAAGCGCTTCTAAAAAAACTGCACAGCCAAATGTCAAATTTTTGCATGACGATGATTGAAGTCACCTCTAGACCGTACAGACAAAATTAAATGAATGTCAATTGTCATTTTTAACAGAATCTGACCATTTGTCCTTGTCCCTGTCTCTGTGTCCTTAAGGACAAGAATGAACCGTGCTTTATACTCTTGTTTAAAAACTAAAGCCCGGTTCATACTTGTCCTCAAGGACACAGGGACAGGGACAAGGACAAATTTTGGTCAGCTACTGTGAATAATTGACACAAGCGTTCTGGCTAACTTTTTGCATACGATTCGCAAGTGACCCAAACTTTATTCATGTGAAAAGGTAGCTTATTTGGTCAGGCAGTTTTCTTGGAATCGCTTAAGGACAAAACGATAGGGACAAGGAAAAGGACGAGTATGAACCGGGCTTTAGTGTATTTATTATTTAAGATTTGAGAGTTTTTTATTATTATATTATGCTATATTTAAATTAAAGTTTAGAGTTTTATTAAAAGCGTTTTAATTGTTTTTTTGTGTTTTTGTATGATGCAGTTGTTTTTTATTGTGTTTAGTTATATTTTAATGGCTATCATACGTGCGAGTATCTCATAGTGCACTCTATTCCGTTGAAAAAATTACACCATTTGCGCACTGATGGAACGTTTGACGTGCAAAAAATTGTAAAATCTAAGCTGAACCTCAAGGTAACCGAATTTGACCCTTTCCAAAGTAGAAGAGTGTGGTTCTGAAAACGTATAAGTTAGAATCCAGTTTATACCTACATTTTGACGTTTATGATGGTTGCCGCAATGAATGATATAAAAAAATTTAAAAGTCCGACACTATTTAGTTTAAACGTTCACAGTAGTTTATAGTACTAAACTATAGCTTAAACGTTTAAACCGTTGAACAAGTAAGCGTTTAAACGCGTTTAAAAGCTTAAACGGACTAACCGTTAAACGGTTCGAAAACCACGTTTTTTGAACCCGTAAACGTTTAAACGTTCTAACCGTTCAAACGTGCCCATGATGCCTATGTAGCAAAGATATGAAAACTTTAAAGTCCGACACTATTATTCTTTTGATAGTGTATTATTTTTATCACAATGATCATAATTCGAGTGAATCATAGTTTGATAGATATAAAACATAACATTTATAAACCCATGGTTTTAGTTCAACCTAACCTAAAGCATAGCAAGTCTTTGCATTGCTGAAATTTCAGCATGGTTTTAGAAAATTTAGCATGACTAACAATTATGTATATAAAGAGCTTGGATGTGAGAGCCACAAAGTAATTAGAAATTGACTCGCAAAAAAGTAAAATCGCTATCAACGAATTTTTAGTGTTAAACGGTTACACTCATAACTCTGAAATTTGTAGGGACGATGCTGTTACATAAGACTCGGAGCGTTGAACGGCAACTACCCCGTTAAACATTTCTAGTGGAATATTGACACTCCAAGGTCACAATATAGCAATTTTTAATTCACCAGACAAAAACGAACTTGTTTAGTCAGATTATTAGAAATCAAAAATCATAAACTACTCTTAGTTTTTTTGTATTTTAGGCGGGAGCCCCTGTTTAATTCGTGTTCCAAACAATCTTATAGAAGGACAAGCTATTCACGTTTTGTTTCTGGTGACGGATGTAAATACTGAAACTGTATTTAAAATAGATGTAGTTGGTGAAAATGATGACATCCTACTGCACATCAAACTTGAGACCGCAAACACAGAAATGGTCAATCATTTATAAGTTGGTGTACTCTGAAAACGGCAATAAGCGCCCCTGAACATGAGTTTGAAAGGTTTGTATTAGTGGTTCTAAAAAATTCACTAATAGTTGCAACTAATGAATGACGTCAAGTTAGCTATAGTTTTTACTGGATAACTTTACTATTATGAGACTTGAAGCACACGTGGTGTAACATGTTGACTACCTGTCATGAAAATTTCTAGCAGAAATATTGTGTAAAGGCCAAGTTATATTTGATTTTCGATGTTGCACCAGTGTTACTAATGAATTGCGATTCATTGTTTATGAAACCGGGCCCAGGCGTCATTTGTAACTTGAGTTCTGTGGGCTCAAAGTATACATAGAACTAACAAAAACCTCGAAAACGCAGCTATCACCTTGACTGGGCTCAGTTTTCGTTGGGTAGACACTAGACAGTCGGCTGGGCCGCTGGCAGTTAAGCTGCCCTTCTGTATGTTTGTCTTACAGTTACCGTTGGTTGCATTGTTTGCTTGAATTAACGTTATGTTGCCTTTGTTATCGGCGCTTCGTGCTCTTTCTTAGAGTGATGTCTTGTGTTTTGTTGATGGGAGGGACCTTTGCTGGCCAGCATAGACTAGTAGCTAGGTAAGCAGGTAAGGCAGGGTGCCCTACAATAGAAAGCTATGAATTGGTAACCACAAAAACTACCAATAAATGCTTTCCCACATATCGATCGTGCCGCCTAAAATATTCGACGTTAGTTCGGATCAACGTTACTGGATACGGAAGTCTAATTCCAAAATGACTGCCGAATAGTCAGACAATTTGACCTCTTTTGAAATCAAATAAATGGTCACAGTACCGCTGCAAGTAACAATCGCCCCTAACGATGATATATTTGTTTTGTAGATTGATATCGATGACAAGCACATAGATGACTATGAGTTCAGAAAACTGGATACGATTACAGCCGTCAGATTTTGCGGAAACATTTTCGTGCACGAAACAAGCCCTCTTTTGTCTAGACAGTAATGAAACTATTGCCAATTTTTTATTGTGCGGACTTTAAGTTATGTTTGCGGCCTTCTTTGTCCATGTGCGTTGTTATTAAACAATTTGAGCTGAAAATTGAGTTAAAAATAAAAAACTGAAAATTTTAATTAGACAGACCCAAATAAGGCCTTTACTGCCCAAACTTGAAGATTCTGCATGTATGCTTTTTCAGACTTGAAATATAAACCAAAAAGTAAGCGCAAATAACTAAAAATACGCATTACCTACTTTCAACAGTAACGTGTGGCATTGCAGACTAAGGCTCGATTCATACTTACAGCCGTATGTCCGTTCAGCCAGCAGAATGACGTCACTAGCAGCCTAGTGCAGTGGCCCAGACGTCATTATTTCGTCATTTTGTCCCCAGAACGGACAGTACGACTGAAAGTATGAATCGCCCCTTAGGACTAAAAGTTGCAAACCCGAGTGGAGTCTAGAACTCTGTGTTTTCCGGTATCTGAAAATTTTCAGTTTTTCACATTAGTAGACGACAGACGTGAACGCCCACACTCACAGTGCAAGAGAGAGTGCAACAGCAATGAAAATTATTAACTATGATTGAAAAAGAAGTTATGTTCTTCTTATGCTGTAATTACTTTTGTTTGTTATTATTAATTTTTGGTATTGTCGTCATTATACATTAATGTTCATCTTCATAATGAACATCACATCATAATATTACTTGTCCCGGAAAAACAGTGCTATAACTAAAGTTAACTAACTAAATCCAACGCTGCCAGATTTAAAGCATGATTCGAAGCTAGTTATTGCACTGATTTAGCCGTGCATCAGTTATTTACTTATCACACTGTATATTTCAAAGAGTTATAATATATATAAGTACATAGTTATAATCCTTTTGGAGCGTGCTATTCGCACTGACACGTGAAGCCCGCGTGCATAAACTCATAACACTCTGCGCGCACTCGTTCATGCTCTTGGCGCATCACATGTGATGGTGCGTATAAATTACTCTACATTAGTGCTATAACTTCATACAAAGTTTACATGTATGTACCTTAAAGTGTGTACAGAGCGTGCGCATAAACCTAATCACATATTAACCCGGTCGTGCATAATGGTTACATCTGAGACAAAATGCAATATCTCACACTATCACACACCCATCGGCCTGATAATTCACGTATTTATGTCCTTCACAAGAATACCTTAGGTATCCGAGCGAAGCGAGCCGTTGGCCGAGTGGCTAGACGTGACAATACAGGCCCATGTCCTTGTGACGCAGGCTTAGTCTGTGGTGACAGATCAAATCCCAGCCACAGACTGTAGGGCAATTTTGAAAGATTCCTGCACGAAAGGGTTAAATAAAATTGAAGAAGCCTGCAATGGTTATGTTTAACCAACGGATCAGATCGACTACAGCCAAAGTTAGCTAACGTGTCGTATCATTTAATTAGCTGCTTCTCAAAGTTTGTTTTTTGATTTTGAGATATGCTGTATTTGCTGTTCTTCTGCTTCCTGTCGACTTTGGCTGCTTATCCTCACCCAACACCCATCCCAACACCTTACCGGGGGGTAAGCTTGGTATATTGTTACTGCGTTTCTGCGCATTGGAATAAAAAACAGTACAGAAATTCATAACCTGCGAGCTCAAAAGTCAGCAGTTTGAAGCATATATAATAATTGCAACTGTACTGAAATTAATTTCAGATTTGCAATTGAACACTCGCTGTTAAGCTACATTTTTAAGAGTTAGAATTAGGCATAAAAACTTTTAAACAACATGAAGTATACTCTAAACTAAACTAAAAAACAATTAGGTTTCAATTTTTTGCCTGGCTTCATTTAAAGAAATGCTGATTATGGAGAGTGCGATATTTGCAGGGTCCTAAAAAAGGATAAAATTTTCTGGATATGGGATTTATTTCAAAAAATGCTTGCTTCAAAGTGCTCTATACCAAAAGATTTTTATTTGTACGTTTTTTAGGAAAGTGATCGAACGATCGAGATTGTTTTGCAGCCGCACCGATGCATATTCTTTAAGGGCGAACTGTACGGAGACAAGTTAGTATGTTTTATGAAGCATTAAGCCAACAGATTTCGTTTTGATCCAACAACCTTGATTGATTACAAACTTTATACATTTTCTTGAACCCTGGTTTTAGCTCAGTTGAAATTTCAGCAGAACGGAAATATGCTGTGCTGTCGGTTTCAAACTTAAACATTCAACTGTACTGCAAGCAGGTGAATTCACATTCGATGTTATGAAATATTGGCAACACAACTTTCGATGCGATCTGTTTATTTTAATAATAAATTGGGCTCCGAAGAATGGTAACAAATTATGAATTTAGCAAAAAACTTTCAAATAACTAAAATTTATTCTAGACTTCAATTCTATCTGTATGCAAAAACCCCCATCGACACAGAAGGAGATGTTGCTTTGAATGTGACTCTCAGCAAAAGTGACGAGAATCATCAGATTTTGAGCAGTCGGATAAATGGAGTAATTTCGAATGAATTAATTTGTCAAGCGAAAATCAGAGGTCGGGAGCTTACGATTGATATTGAAACTACCCCAAACAAATATGAGGTACTACTTTGTATGTAGGTGTTGAAAGTGAATCGGATTTACATAAATTTTTTGGCAGCAGAATAGAACCGTCTATGAAGCAAAATGGAACAAAGTATGTTCATTTATTGATAAATTGCCGCACTGAAAAGCGTTAAAATTTTGTGTGAAATTTAAATTAGTGGTAAGAATGAACTTAGCTATAAATGTAGATAAAGTACACAGTTAACTTAGGTGGTAACGTAAGCTATGTGTATAAAGATCAGCTTGCGGCGTAATAATTAGTAATTTTGCCGGCTGAACGGACATACGGACGAAAGTTTGAATTGAGTAATAGCGTGTATAATACGTAGTGTACATATGACAACCGGGTATTTTCAGCTCTATTTCAACGGGGCTCTTAGCTGTCAGTATCCAATCGCAAATGCAGCTCTGGTAAAAGAAGCTAAATATTTGCGCATGATTGGCGATTACAAAATGATAAAACCACACGAAACTAACTTCGAGCAGGGTTGCGTAAGTTTCTATTTCAATAATTTCTAAGGATTTGCTTCGAAAATTTCACGCAAGTCTCACACAAAATTTCACATAAGGTTTCAAATCAAGATAATTTATTTCATATTTTTTAACGAGTCTTTGACCTGTATCCAACTATTGCGTGATTTTTTTATGATAATGATGCGTTAGCTCAACACATGAAACTGAGGCTTTGCCGCAAGTCCGCAACATTGTCAAAAGTGACGTCGGTATCATAAAAACTTAGTTTAACTTGTGTTTTAGCTGTCAATAAGAACCAATTTCAAGCAGAATTTGGTAAATTTAAAAGATAGTTAGTAAACTAACGTCTTGGAGCCCTTTTCACAAATTATATTGACTGGACTGGATTAACTATGTAGTTTAACATACAGCAACTCAACATAACGACGTAATGACGAAAATTTATAAAACTTTGTAAACGACGAAACCGTGACTTTTCAAAACTGTAAAAATGTACGTTCAAAATTTCATGAATTAAACTTAATCTTATATTGAGTTATGAAGTTAATTTAGTTAATCTAATCCTGATTATGTATGAAAAGCCCTTTGCTCGTTCATCCAAAAAACTTGTGAAACTTTCAGTCAACCCCTGTTCAAAAACTTCTGCCGCATGGAATGATTTCGGGCAGTGCAATTTATCTGATTGCAACGCCAAACAAGAAAGATTGGTTTGCCCTCCGGTTGTATTCAACTACTGGTAGCATAATTCTGCAGTTCAGAGCAGATTTCAACACAACAGTACGCTTCTGCCATTTTATGTCTTGGTGTTTGCCGTTGCCCATATTGCTAAATGTCTGTACGTACAATACTAGGTATTACTTACTTCTACTGCTTCGTAGGCAAATTAATTTCTTTCGATAGGTATATCAAATTTAGTTTATTAAAAATTTAATTTAAACTTAATTTATCTGCATTTGGTGTCCTGTGTTTTAATGTGGTTGCGAGAAATGACTATGAAGGGGAATGGGACCGACAAGAAAAATATGGTACTTGGGGTTCAGAAGAAAATGATGGAGGATTTCCATTTACAGTACTTCAGCCATTTGAATTGATCGTTGGGGTAAAAGACTATGGTTTTGAGGTGAAAACTATTTTTTATTTTCATAAAATTATACCTTTCACTGTTTTTCTGAAGTTTAATTGACGTGACAGTAGCGTTTTCGCAGTTTTTTTTTTGCATTGCAACGTTATGAGTGAGAATAACATGCTTGCTAATGAACTTATTTGCCTAGTTAAAGAGACACTGGGACTGTACTTTGTAGAATTCTAGATACTATTTGACACCATTTTAAGTTCTATGACAGTCATATACAAAAGAAACGGTTTAAGGGGGTAATTGCGTTTTTAGGTGTTTTTTTTAAAAAGCCATAGCTCAGCGTTTACAAATTCAAATCACAAGCGGTCTTTTGCATTAGGTAGAACAATATCTTTCCTAAATGTATGCCATGCCTTGAAATTTCACCTGTGATTTTCTTTCCAGTATAAGCGACTAAAGAAAGGTCCTTTCAAAAATATTAAAATTTTTTACAAAAAGTTTGCGCCACAGCTCTGAATCATACAATTACCTGTTGGGGCTGAAAGTTGGTAAGGTTTTTGACATGTTTAAAATCCCCAGGCATGTCCCCCACTTTTTTAATAACTAGTCAATTTACTGAGAAAATAGCTGAAAAGCAAACGCACCGAAAATTTAAGATAATTTCTTGAAAATAAAACCCTCTAAAAATGTCCACAGGTGAAATTTCAAAAAAGTGAGAGACATGCCTGGGGATTTTGACCTTTACAATACTGTCCCAAAAATTTATGCTCAGGCGTCACTTATAACTTGAGTACTGGTGGCGCAAAGTTTACATAGAAATCATAAAAACCTCGAAAACGCAACTACCACCTTAATTGGGCTAGCACAGTTAAGGTACAATACCGGCAAAAGTTACTTGCAACAGACTCCGGAGTCAAAGCGGAGTCGTAGTCACTTGATTCCAGAGTCAAAGTATGCAGTTACTAGATATATTTACTAGGTGCTTCAATTCTGAAATGAAGTGACACCAATAACCAGCACCGCTTTGACTCCGGAGTGTGTAGCAAGTATTATTGGTCGGTGCTGTAATAATTGATTTGAGCCTATTTGACACAGTAAAGTGTGTGTTGAGCTGGTCAAAAAGTTCAAGGTTAATCCACTAATTTAAAATTGTCACTGCGACCTAAAGCAATTCAAACCTTAGAAAACAAAAAATGGTGTTAAACTTAATTTTTACAGATATTTGTTGACGGGAATCAATTTGCCACATTCCAGTATCGTTCGCAAAAGATAAAAGACATATCCAAATTGAGAATAACTGGAAGCCTCAACATTCATGATATTAATCTGTAAATACAGTACCGACCAAAATAACTAATATCTCCGGAGTCTGTAGCAACTAATTTTGGTCATACTGTAACGTGTACAAAATGAGATTATTAAACTACTTCATACTTGATTTTGATTTTGGCTTGTGCATAAATTTCTAGACAGTGACTTTGTTACTAAGGTTATTTATTCTAAGTACTGAAGAGTCAAATGCAAGTGCATAGAAAATTAGCCAAAAATACGTAGTGCTTTTTTATTTACATATACATATATTTGTCGTTTCTACTTCAACCAAACCGTTCTTCCCAAATATTTAGCTTAAAAATTCAGAACAGGTCTTCTACTCTGAAGCTAGAACATACTTTTTTCACTGTTTTCATTTGAAGCAAAAATACTACAAATTTCAAAAAAGTTACTTTACCAAATCTGAAACTAAAACTACTTCTAAACAGTTATTTCAATAAACCTTTGTATAAAATAAATTTATAACAGTTTTTTCAATGAAATTTGACCTTAATTAAAAAACGAACGGAAAGGCAAGTACTCAGCTGAAACGACTACATTGCGAAGGAAAAGACGCGTGAATACAGTTGTCTTTTCAAATCTTATGTACATAAACGCTAACTGTGTTTAGATTGTTTTAATAATGCTTCATAAATAGCTTCTAAACTAAACTCCTTCTAGCAAATCTAAAACTAAAACTGAGTTAAAATAGTTATTTCAATCAAATTTTGCAATAAATTTAGACGCATGCTTTTGACAGTTGGAAATCAAAGGCACCAACTAACATAACAAGAATACATGTTGAAAAAATATCAATTTCCGCTAACACGCTAGCTTAGAAAAAGCAATCGGTAGGTACATAGCTAAAAGATAGGAATGCATTAGGGACAGGGAGCTAAGACATGTCAACCACCGGCACCGATCCACGAAATCTGTTCTTGTTCTTGTCTTACGCTGAGCTTCCGGGACACAAACCATACAGACAGGCCACTTGTCTCCTGAAATCGCAGCAAACACTTGCTGTGCTGCAGGTTTGAAATTTCAGCTGAAATAAAGCCATGGTTTAAGAAAATTTATGAAATTTGCAACGAATCAGGCAATATATACATATTTCGCAATGAAATTATGAGCTTATCAGAAACGTACGTAAAACCATGGTCTTATAAAACCACCTTTGTGAAATCCACCCTTAGAGATTTGGCCGAAACGTCCTTACTTGACCAAATTACTTCTGCAACTAAAAGTTGATGAAGTTTTTCCGTAGGTAGAACACAATATAGCCACATATGGTGATTATAATTACAATAATCACACACTGCCATTGCTATATGGTGACAAAAATTAGTCATACAGAAAAATTCGGTTTCATGCAAAATGAAAATCCATTGGAGCATTTTTGCCTGCATTATCTTCACATTGAACGCTGTAAGTTTTGTCTATTTACCTGAAAATAAAATAAAATATAATAAAATAAAACAAAACAAAACAAAACTAAACAAAATAAAATAAAATAAAATAAAATAAAATAAAATAAAATAAAATAAAATAAAATAAAATAAAATAAAATAAAATAAAATAAAATAAAATAAAATAAAATAAAATAAAATAAAATAAAATAAAATAAAATAAAATAAAATAAAAAATAAAATAAAATAAAATAAAATAAAATAAAATAAAATAAAATATAATAAGATAAAATATAATAATTTTACTTCAAATATCCTCACGGAATCGG
>JASANF010013240.1:0-19712 GCA_030248245.1 Trissonchulus sp. WLG1_4
CCGGTTCATACTTGCCTTTAAGGACACAGTGACAGGGACAAGGACAAACTTTGGCAAGCTGTTGTAACGAGTTGGCAGAATCTTTTCGGATAGTTTTTTGCCTACATACGGACTAGTCTTGGTTACAACATTGTTCAAGCAAAAAAGTTTGACATTTCGTCACGTATTTTTTCAGAATTGCTTAGGGACAAAATGATAAGGACAAGGACAAGGACGAGTATGAACTGGGCTTAAGTCGGTTGGGCCTGGTTTTTTTTAGTTAAATCTAATGGGCTGGTTTAAGCTAATTAAGCCAGGAAGCCGCTGAAACCATTCATAAGCTTCCTGCGAACGCTGAACGACGTTGGCTGAGCTTATACTTGTCCTTATCCCTGTCACTGTCGTTTTGTTTTTGGGCATTTGCTACATAAGTATATACCTGCCACCTGGCCAATGTTGTGGTCAATTAGTGTTGATATGCAAAAACTTAAATCTAGGCATTTTTTAAATATTCTTAGTCTGGACAGCATAACCAAACTAATGGAATATTGTGTGTAACGCAGCTAATGTAATTTCGTATGTCGAAAAATTACCTTTATATAAACAGAATGTTATTCCAAGTATGATCATGCAACAGAAAAAGAAGCTAGTCGCAAAGAATTAATATTTTTCAGCCGGTAAGCTAAATGGCATATTTTGTTTTTAGCCATGTCAGTGCCTTTTAACGCAACTTGGTCGAGTGTTTGACGGTTTTGTGAGCGATAGCCTGATTGTAAATGTAAGTAACGTTGTTGATGGGATTTTTCTTCAAAGCCTAAATAGTAGGTGTCTTACTAACGAATAGGTTGCTTATCATTCTTAATACCGTACTTATACAGGCTGTGTGAATCCGTCTAGTTCCGTCTCAGTTAAATTAACCAAAACTTATTTTCTAAATATAAGCCACAAAACAAGGTTCTAAGTGAATTGAAATTTAATTGTGAGTGATGTCTGTCCATTATTTTTACGTTTTTTGTTATTAGTGATGACTGAATTTAACTGATTTTGATTATCTCAAACTTTACCTTCTTGCAGGTAAAAAACTGTTTTTCAGGACCCCTCAGACAGCTGGTCCGATTCTAGCTTAGACAGTTTGCGAGGTGATAACAACTTTCGATTAGTTCAGGATCGAAATGCCGGAGTGTTTGTGGTGGGTTGGTTTTTTCATGCGCGCCATCTGATACATTTAGTGAGTTATCCGTTTTCCGTACTATCTGAGGACAATAAGAGTGGTGCACTTTTAAGAGTGAGACATTATTGTAGCTGCGTGATTTAGCGCAGGAACTTGTGCTTGTCGAATTTTACCCATTTGTTTAAAAGGAATTTGTGAGGAAAAAAGGTGATATGCAGCGTAATGGCGATTTAGATTTTGCGTAAACACTAGTATATAACCGTATTTTTGGATGAGTACAGTCAGATGTCTGCCTGCGACCTGTGGTTTGAGTAAAGTATAGTCACTGGGACTTTGTCTGTAGGAGAAATCATCCGTATTTTTACCTCACTTGCGGGTTTCGATCCAAATCTTTGTCAAAATTCCAATTCATGACATTTAAAGGTTTTGTAATTAATACCGAGTCTGATTGCCATTGGCTGCGACCGGTCTAGACTTTTGGGGTTCAAGGAATACTTGGCTCGAATTTTATTTGCTGAGTTTTGGTGATGCATAGTGCATACATGATACATTCAAGTGAGTTGGGGGGGGGGCGCTCCGGCAAACTTTTAAGCACCCCCCTGATCGACCAAAAATACTTCAACTTTCCCAAAGTTTTATGAAAAATACTGAGCTTTAATTTTGGAGGAGGTGGTCACCCCCACCATCTCTCCGCCTCATACTTGAATGCACTGATAAATACATGCATTTTTTGGTGGTAACTTTGGGTTATGTCAATACACTGATAGTAATCTTTGAAAGTATTTAAGGGGGTAGTGTCGCGAAAGCAGTCGATTTTGCGCGACTGTAAAACTTGTTCAGTAAAATGTTAGAAATTGTTCTTTCTATATTTTAAAAATCTACCAAATGGCAAATTATTTTGCCAAGTTTCAGCAAAATTGGTGCAGCATATAGTTTGGAATAATGCCTCAAAGTCGGAAAAATGACGAAAAAAAAAACCTATTCACATTCCATTTTTTAGTCACATTTATCAATTTTTCTGTTTAGTTTTTTTACACAGACTAATAGCACATATGTTGTAGTTTATGCACACAAAATTTAGTGCAGATTACTGTAGCGGCTGTGGAGTAATACTAGTTTGAACTGTGAAGGTGTACTTAAACTGTAAAATAGTAACAGCAATAATGATAAATTGTGGAAAATCTAGACTCTTATTTTCAAATCAGAAGAAAAACGAACCTTCAATTTTCTTTTTTCTTATTTGTCGCAAAAAATTGTGCGTCCACACATGATGTGTACTTCACAAGCTGGCCAATCTGATATCTGGCTTGATTTTTCGAACTTTTATGTCCCTATTGTGTGATGTCTGGCTTACTAATGACGATTGGTCCAAGATATTTGTCAATATTGATAGTGTGATGACTGGCAGTAATTATTTGATACCATACAGCGTTGGACTAGCTTCTCATTGCATGTACTACTTCAAAACAAAAAGTTCTATTTTCACAGCCTATGAGCAAAACTGCTTTCGCGACACTACCCCCTTAATATACCTATTTTATTGATGTCATTAAATTGTAATGATTTTAGATCAGCCCCATCCGCCACTGTCGATCTGTCGTCCTGATGTTTCACAATATTCTCAGTCCCTGGTTCCAGTGCTATCAGTTGTCGGCCCAATACATACAGGAGCACAGACTGAATATGTGCGGCGGAATTGATGGTATGCTTCCTTATTGATTATTGTTGAAAAAATGAGTATTTTAGGGCAGATTTTTTGGTCTATGTACAAGCTAGACTATAAGTTTGCGTAATATGCAGATATAATGCAGTATTTTATGGAATAGTGATAAAACAGTTTTTGAAATGTGAACTCTGAACGGTTGGACTTGTCAAACGGCGGGCGAGGGTTTTATTAAGGAAAAAATAACTTTTTTCAGTTTCAGCAGTTCATAATATAAGTCCATTTCACACGAGGGCACCGGCACAAAGTTTTGCATAGCACATTGTATGCATTTTCACATGCGATGTAACATGAAGGTTGTTCAAATAACAAATATATGCCCTGTCGAAAGCCCTGAAATTACACGTACAATTTTTAGAGCCTAGACTTGTGGCATGCGATTTGCCTTAAATGTGAAACGGGATTTCCTTTTTGAATTTTTTCGAATTTGTTTTTTTCAGTGGGATTATCATTGTTTTTTTTTCAGAGACCAAGCTGGTGATGCAAATTCTGGAAGCCGGAAAAGAGCTCGTTAGCAGCAGAAAGGACATTTTTTCAAGACGTACGTATAGCAGCAGGATTAAGACTGGTTTATGTGAAGCTCATTGAGAGTAACTCGCTTGCTGGTGAAATTCTGGAAAAGTGTGTAGAGCATTAGAATGTGCAATTTGCTAAAAAATGCAATATTGGTCCACTAAGAGTACAGTATTATTGTGACGAGTTTGACGCTGGGTGAGCATTTCTGGTTTTATGGCCTGCTTGTAGAGCTGTTTGTATGTGTACTGTAGCTCTTAAATTACGTACCTTTTTCAATAGTACATGACATTTTATTAATGAACAATAATTCGAGTTTGACTAGGAAAACATAAAGCATAATGACCGTTTTATACTTTAATGCTGGTAGCTGGTACAGCCGGTACAAGACCTGCTATGGTGCAGCTGCTGGAGTGTTTTTGTTAATTTTGCGCTACGAAGAGACATACATGGCTGCAAGTATTAATCGATCCTAACTCCACTATCAAAAAGCAGAATTTTTTATGGGCAGAAAATTCAACCGATCTATGTAAAAAATTATGCCTTAATGCAAAGTCAATGGCTGGGATTCACAAAGGGCGTTCAAGTTTAGACTCGGTCTAAAACGTTCGTTTCAAATGAAATAGAACATCGTAATAAAACATTCTATGTGTATCTGTACTCTTGGTATTACATACGATCACGTGTTCGACGTAGACCGAGTCTGAGTTGAACGCGCTTTGTGAATCCCACCCAGTTCAGTATACAGTTTGACGCTGATTATTGTTTTTTCTTTGTTGAAAATGTGATGATCGTGTATCATTTTAGCTGACTGTGTGAACATTGAGAGCATCCGAAATCTCATCTCGCTTTTGTGCAAGCGACGAATTCTGCTGAGACAGCGCGTGTCGGACTCCAACAACAATAATCTCAGTCTGAACGAAGATTTGCTGGACAGTAGTCCTGAGGATTGCTCCAGTTCCCTGCTGCAGATGTTCCTGCAAGGACTCTCGTTATTCTGTACCGATGGCTGTTTATGAGCAACACCAGCTGTGGCATAGTGGGAAGATGTTAATCCAGAAGCCTGTTTTAGCACTAGAGCTTTAGATTTGCTGTTGTAAAAGGCACTAATTGAATGACTATGGACTAAGCTAGGGACTAAGGCTGAGCTATGGTTTATGCATGAATTGAATTAACTGGATTTGGTCCTGTTTACACTCATTCAGTAGGGAGAAATGGGTCAGTCTGGTAGACCCCCTAAATTGGGTACCAGGGAAGCGAAGGTTTCCGTTTCTGGGCAAAAGAGAAGGAGGCTTCGATTCTAGCTCAGTGACTTGTGGTTTGGAGAATAAAGAATCAATATACTCAGCGGGTTAGGACTGGGCATTGATTCTAAAATCCAAGAACAAGGAGTCGTTCACGTACACTGGGGGCAGTGCGGGGGCTCACTCTGGGGGGGGGCGTGTCTCAGGTTATTCGAATTTTGAGCAGCTGGGGCAGCAGGCAGAGCCGATTCATTTTTGAAACGGTATGTTCATCTATTTAGCTAGACACGCAACAGCACAAAAGTTTTGGGTACTCCTCGGTTTTCCCTCTGGTGGACCCCCCCTTCATGAAAACTGAAAACTTAAATAAACTTGTCACTTTTTCTGGCCATTTTTCCTTTTTTCGGCCAAAAGTAGCGGTTTGCTTAATTTTTGCCAGCTCTCCCCTCCCCTGGGACCGCCCCTGC
Source organism: Trissonchulus sp. WLG1_4 (assembly GCA_030248245.1). Taxonomy (NCBI): domain Eukaryota; kingdom Metazoa; phylum Nematoda; class Enoplea; order Enoplida; family Ironidae; genus Trissonchulus; species Trissonchulus sp. WLG1_4. The sequence continues at coordinate 5,098 of JASANF010013240.1, forward strand.
CACAAGGGCTTGTGAAAACACTTTTACAACTTAATTTTTACACGTCAACGTTGTCATTATTCACTGTTAGCCAATTAAATGAGAACAACTAAACAGTGTGTACGGTGAGCAGTGTTATAGTAGAATATATATTCCTAGTTTTTTGTGAAAGCCCGGTTCACACTCGTCCTTATCCATGTTCCCACCAATTTGTCCTTAACCTTTTGCTGCATACAGGTTCAAAATTGCAAGTCCAGCCTTTGGCTGGGTATTGATACGTCACCAGAATCGGAGCTTGTGACCAGGGACAGCTTTGTGGGAGGACTGTCACTCTTAGCCGGTCGGTCACCGGCTTGCTTTACTCGTATACCTAAAGGCATCCTCCGGAAGTATGAGCTGATTCTGTGAAACGTCACGCTGACCGCAATTTTCATTCTGATGTAACAGTATGCGATTGCGCATTTTCAAAAAAACTACATGGTCAATGGAGCCAGTTTTTCGCACGATCAAGCTTTGGTCCGGTCCAGTTCGTGTCCAAAAAGTTAGACGAAGCATTTGTGTGAAAGTTGCACAATAGCCGATTGAAAATTGTCCTTGTCCCTGTCGCCATGTTGTTAAGGACAAGTATCAACCGGGTTTCTTAAGGCATAAAACGATGTTCATTTTAGATAGTTAGTTACTCAAATAATTCTATGTGTTGATGTATGTCTATCCCTGTTATTGATGTGAAATAAAGCGTTTAGTCCACTATATTAACGGTAATAGTATCCGTCCGGTCTGTTATTTATTAGTAAAGTTTGTTTTTGTAAGACTCGTTTGTCTTAGTTTGCATTTGTTGATGCGTGAAGATAGTTTGTGGACAGGAACCAGTTGGCCTGTAGAAAAAAAGTAGCAAAAATTACACGTCGTATATTCTCAGAATCTCTTATGTGTATGTCTCAGAATCTCTTATGTCTATGTCTCAGAACTTAATCGCTAATTTTCCACGTTTCAAAGTATCAAACTTTTTTAAATGGAAGTTTTAAAATAGGTCCCCCAAAGGCTGGTCTCGGTCTCGTAGGTCTCGTTTGGGTGGTCTCGGTTGCCTGGTCTCGGTCTCGGTCTCGGTCTCGGTTCCGAACCAGAGACTTGCCAACCCTGCTTTTCTGTTATTCCCCCACCAGTCCGGAATTTGGAATTTACTTGAATTTGAATAATTTTTGCACCAATGGACTCCTCTTGACCAATGGACTTCAAAAAAATGAATTTAAAAAAAATTTAAAATTAAAAAAAATTAAATTTTAAAATTGTTGCAAATTTTTCAAATTTTAGCGATCCAAAACCCAAAAATGCGTGTCTAGAAAACTTTCCACATCTCAGAAAATGAAAAAGTTCCTCATTTTGTATAAATTTTGTAAATTTTTAAATTTTTCTGAAAAATTAAAATATTTTAAAACTTGCATTTTTGAACTCCTGAGGTCAAGAGGAGTACATTGGTGCAAAAATTATGCAAATCGGCTCAGTAACTTCCAAATTTCAGACTGGTGGGGGAATAACAGAAAAGACCTTACTTTTGTCATTTTGGACTTTTTGAACAAGTGAAATTTCGAAACCTGAAATCGGTTACCACTTAACAGCCCGATACTTAAAAAAATTGGCGTAATGGACGGTACAGTTTTGACGTTTTCCAGGCAGTATTGAGGGAAGTTGGAATGGAGGAAACCCCTTTCTGAAACTTTACTAAAGTCTGACCAAAAACTGTATGTATCGAAGTTCATTGCTTCATAGCAACTTAGTCGTTTGAGATAACCCCCATAATGTATATATCATTCGAAAGCATTTTTGATGGAGATTTTTATGAAATTAAAATATTTGAAAAAATTTTGAATAGAAATTTGTAAATCAAATAAAATTGATTTTTTTCGCCTAATTACTTGAAACCTAATATATTATATATCATTCGATAGCCCTTAACATTCTGCGTCGAATGATATATACAACATGACTATAGCATGTACCTGTCAAAATTGATCGATTTTTTAATTTTTAATTTTTCTATTGAAAAACGGCATTTTTGGTCTGTTTAATTCGCTGTAACTCATCGAATACTTAAGCAAATTAGACAAATTATACATCAATGGACGCGTCATGACCCTGCGCAGTCTGTGAAAGTAATAAAATTTCAAAATTTGACACATTTTTTCAATATTGGTCTGGTTTACAGTCATTTTTAGCTATTTTTATTTAAAATTGGTTAAAATAATTATTACCACAAAATAGTTCAGCTCTTCAGCTTTCATTTGATACCAAAAACATACAGTTTTACCTAAATTGAACAAAGTTATGCAACTAAAAGAAATAGCAGTTTTCATCACTTGTCAAAAATTAGTTCTTGGTCAGCGTGTCATGCACATGCGCGTAAACATTCTACGCGTAAACATATGCGTGCATAAATTTTTGTGGGCGCACAAAATGCTGTGAATCATGAATTAGTTTTATTGCATAACTTTGCTCAATCCAATCAAAACTGCATGTTTTTGGTATCAAATGAAACCTAAATAACTGAACTATTTTGCAGTAATAATTATTTTAACCAATTTTGAATAAAACTAGCTGAAAAATGACTGTAAACCTGACCAATATTGAAAAAAATATTGTCAAATTTTGAAATTTTATTACTTTCACAGACTGCGCGGGGTCATGACGCGTCCATTGATGTATAATTTGTCTAATTTGCTTAAGTATTCGCTGAGTTACAGCGAATTAAACGGACCAAAAATGCCGTTTTCAATGGAAAAATCAAAAATTAAAAAATCGATAAATTTTGACAGGTACATGCTATAGTCATGTTGTATATATCATTCGACGCAGAATGTTAAGGGCTATCGAATGATATATAGTATATTAGGTTTTAAGTAATTAGGCGAAAAAAAATCAATTTTATTTGATTTACAAATTTCTATTCAAAATTTTTTGAAATATTTTAATTTCATAAAAATCTCCATTAAAAATGCTTTCGAATTATATATACATTATGGGGTTTATCTCAAACGACTAAGCTGCTATGATGCAATGAAGTTCGATACATACATTTTTTGGTCAGACTTTAGTGTTTTGTTGCACATGGGTCCCCCCTTTGGTTTTATGTGAAATATCCAATTTTGTTGGGGCGGCTGCCGCCGCACATAAATTTAAAAAAGGTAAAGGTAATGCGCGGAATCGTGTACCTATAGATTAGAGTTCGCAACGGGTCGAGATTTCATAACCCGACCCCACCCGACCCGAACTAATGTCTAACCTGACCCGACCCGACCCGACCCGACTTCTACTGAAGCTGCTGTACCAACACTTGAGATTTCCTTGTCACTTTTTTGTTTCCAGTTTTTTATATATTTCATATGTTTTGATAAGCTATAGCACAGATATTCATGGGGGGGGGGGGTGTGGTTGTGCTTGGGCAACCCACCCACGCAGATTTGAGATTCCGGGACAAGCCCCCCTCAGATTTGACCCACCGGAGCAAGCCCCCCTCCTTGTTGCTGAAAAAACTGCCCGAAGACTTAGAAATTGCCTCAGATAGCTGTAAAATGCTTCAAAAAAGAGCAAAAAAGCAAATGTCCGAATTTTGCAAATAATTTCCCAAGCAGAAAAATTTAATGTAAAACTCAAGGATTTATACTGAAAATTTTTGACCCGAATTGACCCGCACAACCCGCGGGTTGGAAAATCTCAACCCGACCCGACCCGACCCGACCCGCACCAACCCGACCCGATTGCGAACTCTACTATACATACTTATCCTTCGGCTTGCCGCCATCGGGTGCGGCACTCATCTCTGTTACAATCTATATGAGCGAAGATTTTTATGAAATTAAAATATTTTAAAAAATTTAAAGTTAAAAATTTAAAATCAATTAAATCTATTTTTTCGCCTAATTATATACAGGAAACCTAATGTATTATATATCATTCGATAGCCCATTTCATTCTGCGTCTAACGATATATACAATATGACTACGTGCACCTGTCAAAAATTATAGATTTTTTTAATTTTTTATTTTTCAATTGAAAAACGTCATTTTTGGCCCGTTCTATTCGCTGTAACTCAGCAAATACTCAACCAAATCTGACAAATTTTGCATCAATAGACGTGTTGTGACCCCACACAGTCTGTGAAAGTAATAAATTTTCAAAATTTGATACTAAATTTTTCAATATTTGTCAGGTTTACAGTCATTTTTCAGCATTTTTTGTTCAAGATTAGTTACAATAATTATTACCACAATAAAGTGCATTTTTTTGGCTTTCATTTGATATCAAAAACATGTGCTTTTGTTTGGATTGAGCAAAGTTTGGCAAAAAACTAAATCATGATTCACAGTATATTTGTGCGCCCACAAAAATTTATACACGAATGTCAGCGTGTAGAATGTTTGCACGCATGCACACGACATGCTCATCAAGCACTAATTTTTGACAAGTAAATATCTTTTTTTTGCAGCATAACTTTGTGCAATCCAATCAAAAGCACATGTTTTTGGTATCAAATGAAAGCTAAAGAACTGAACTTTAATATGGTAATAAACAGAGGTCGGCAAGGTCGGAGTCACCAGTCTACAACGGGCTCGGACCGTTGCGTAGTCCTTTAATTTCAAACACAGTATGTGCAAGTTATTATATACTGCACTCATTAAAGTTGAAACTTGAAACTAAACTATATATGTTATGCTGCAAACCACGGGGCTCTTGGAACTTGGGGCCGTGAAGGCGAGGGCCGAGGGACAGAATTGACCACGCGCCCGAGCCCAAGTGGAATGCAGAATAACGGTTGCCGACCGGGGCAACGGCTCAAAATCGCTCACAATCCGGCCCTACCTAGGTCCGGGGTCACACACGGAATCACACACAACAGCTGCAAAGCCCTCCAAAGGGCGTCTACAAACAACAGGCCCTAAGAAGCCCTAACAAGGCAGTTCTACCGTTCAGAATTTTATTGAAAATTCAATATTTTATTGAACATGAAAACAATAACAATTTCAAAAATAGGAGAAAACAAGTAAAGACTAACTCACAGCATAGAACTAACTCAGGGGACCTAACCCTAGTCCTCAATGGCACGCGGGGCCTCAATACCTACTCCCCTGTCATGCGCCGGTGCCAATCCCCCCCGTTTTCAGAGATTGTCTGACTGCCGTGAGCCAGACCACACACAAGAGATATTCAACATTTTTGGTGCGTGCCAAATCGGATGCGGGTTAGCTCCCCTGTTCAAACATAATAACAAGTATATTGAAATAATTTAAATATTACGTTTTATTAATAAATTTAGACGCTACAATTTAGATATGAAGCGAAATTTCAGAATGTTGAAATATTTTCCTATTCATGCGACACGTCATCATTTTCGACGCTCGCAAGCTAGCACAGATAGGTAAAAAGTATCTGGCAGCCTTTCTGCTATCTCAAAAGTATACAAACGAAGCGCAGAGCGCAATTCTATTCACAAATACTGATATTTTGGAAACTGTTAAAAAGTACGAATCTGCAAGTTCTCAAACGTGAAGATACAAAACCAACGCTGTATTTTTGGAATATTTTCGATATTTTGGGCGCAGGAAAACCCGCCTCGAGTAGGGGGTGACCCTACATTCTCAACAGGTGCCCCCCTGCGCGGGCACGACGCCCCGGCGTGTCTAGCGCACGTCTATTGGGTACCCCCTAGTTGGGGCGCGTTTTCCTGCCCTGCTAGCGTCCAAATTTGCTACCCAAAATTTTAAACTTTAAACATACATAAATTTATACTAACAGTCAATAAAAGTCCTTTCCTGAAAATGCATAAAACATGACAAGTACACACACAAATACCAGCAAGATGGCTATCGCCAATATCCCTTTTCAAAACCAGTCTAAAAATTCAGTGATAATTTTGAAGATTTTTAAGGCCTAAAATTTTCATAATACCCATGTCGTTCAGAAACCTCATTCAAAAACCTTAGTTTTAAGCAATACGTCATGCCCCCCAACTCTGGAGGTTCCACCAGATTGAACTCCGGATCGGCTAGCCTGTTGGCCGCCAACCCGGCCAGTACCCATAAAACTCTATCGGGCCGTTAGCCCGTCTGTAGCCTACACGCATACCCTACCTAAGAAAAACTACGTACCTAGCTAAATTTCGGTTTACACACTTCCTACATACATACTCATGTTAGTAGACAACTTGGGCCCTTTAATCCTCACTCTCTCTCCTCTCTGCTAGCTAGCACTTAAAAACTCTCCGTAGCTGCTCGTAAAAACTCTTGGGACTTGCCCTAACATCGGCGAGCTCGCGCCTGCTTTATATGACGCACGCCTCGTGCACAGCACGTAAACAGACGCGATTTTCGGGATGCCGGCCGGTCATCCGTCGCGTACGCCACTCACCCTCGCAGCTACTACTCTCTCCGATTTTACCACTCGCGATCCAAAGGAAACACTTAGAATTCGGGCATCGTGCCCTCTCCACAGTTCGGCGGTCTCCCACACTCTGAGTTCGATTCCTTCCCTATCCTTCACAACACTCAATCATACTATCAACACACACAATCACACCACACTCGCTTACAGACGTTCTAACTGTCCTTATTATCCCTACCTACTAATTTCTCGTTGCGATCAAAGTGCAACATACGTGAATACTGGCCGACACAACAACCCACAACTAGCTGCGAAAGTTCGTCCATTCTGGCAATATCAGGACCAGCGTGGGGACACAGGACGATGACGGCAGGCAGGCGCTGGCTCTGGATTGTCTGCTGGACGGTGCTGGACTGGCTCGACGTGCCGTTGACGCGGTGACGGGTGGCGATGGCGGCTTGGCAAGCATCTGGCAGCTAACTGGCTGGCTTGGCAGGGTCTAGCACGCTGGCGGTCGGCTTCTCCAACGGGGTGTTGCCCAGATCATCGCGACAAGTCACATAGTCCGGGGCTGTAAATAGTAGCCCGTCCCCCCATAGTCCGTACCGCTCCAGTCACCCCCGCTTCACTCCCCGATAAGTCCCCATCCGCACGCAGAGATAGAGTCAATATTGCCCCGAATAGGGCTGCAGTGATCGACGCTCGGTGGGGCATCGTTCTTCATGGGGTAGCCAGCCAGTTTCTTCGCATCCGCCGAAATTCGTCTCCCCAAGGATCTGGATCACCACCGGTCACCAACTGCTCTGCGGTCCACCATGCGGTCCCTCGTTTAGTCGCTTAGCGTTTAGGGGCAAACTTTCTGGGCAGGACTGGACTTTCCCTAGCCCTACACACACACAAATTTCGCTTTCCAAAATTAAACCTTCACTGTCAATTTTTCCGAAGTACTCTATTAAACTATAGTGTTGCTCTCACATTCTTTTTACTACGCATACAGTATCAAGTTTGTTACTTTGTTAACCGAAAGAATTTCAAACTGAACCAAACAAAAACTGAATCAAAAGGAAAAAAAAACGCTCAACCGCAATACCTAATAATTTAGTTAAAAACACAATACATTAGATAAAAAATTTCGGCCCAACAAGATAAAAATTAGTAATTCAATTTTGATCGCAACAAGAGCCCCCTGGTACTTACTCCCGTGTCTTTCATGTATATAGTTCGCGCCTTGGAATACAATTAATTTACCCGGGGGAATTTCCTCCCCCTTTTTACCCCCCCAAACACCCACAAGGTACCTGTCTTTTCGACTAATTTAGAAAATATACGCAAACCAAGACGCGCCTATGTGTTGTGTTTGCTATTTATTTTCCCATACACTGCACACACATACATTCCACTCCACATCTCTCCACTGTGGCACCCACTGCACGCAGTTCAGTACAGAGCCTTCGCATTGTTTCCAGCCTGCGTAGTAAAGTGTCTATGTGCTGGTCCCTTTTGCTGGGCTGTTGCCTAGCATATACGTACGCAGTTTAAACTGCTAGGCTCTGTACTACGCGCTGGGGCCGTCATGCTGTAATATACGGGTGTGTACACAGTGTAGTTTAATAAAAGGAAATTCTATTATGTTTCAGGTTATAATTTTTACATCATCTTTTGCTTGTTTTATTAATAAATTTTCATAAACATGTGTAAATGTGTTAATTTCACTCGTTTCTAGAGTTATTAAAAGATAATTAGCAATAGAAATAAAGGAATTATGTAAGTACCAAGGTGGCCAATGTGCCCGAAAATGCTACTACAAAACCAACTAGTTAGTTAACCCAATTTGGGCCACATTTTAGTACTAAACCTTCTAGTGTATTAGTTAAAACTCAATACCGGTGTCAGTTTCATAAATTTCAAACTAGTAAAACGAAACTAAACAGAAAAACCCAACGGTGTAAATAAAACTAGTGTAAGTAACTATACTAATGCGACATTCTGTACATACTATATGATGTTAAACTATCTGTACATCAAGTTTTGTGAGTATGCATTCGAAAATAAGCTCAAATATGACAATCACTAATCTGTACATGTTAGTTGAGCAAATTACTAATGGCAATGAAATAAAGCACAAGTGTTGAGATTCGAAATAAGTATGTACAGTATTAGTATACAAGTACACGAATTAGAAAGAAAAGAAATGCTTCACTTTTTACTATTACCGCACATAATCCGGCCTTTGCACCCTAGGGTCACGACTCCTCTAGTATTCACGGTGCTTTAGCCTTCTACGCCCTGAAAAGAAATTGACTATTACCTCACCTCAGTCCTGTCACGGTCGCCACTTGTTATGCTGCAAACCACGGGGCTCTTGGAACTTGGGGCCGTGAAGGCGAGGGCCGAGGGACAGAATTGACCACGCGCCCGAGCCCAAGTGGAATGCAGAATAACGGTTGCCGACCGGGGCAACGGCTCAAAATCGCTCACAATCCGGCCCTACCTAGGTCCGGGGTCACACACGGAATCACACACAACAGCTGCAAAGCCCTCCAAAGGGCGTCTACAAACAACAGGCCCTAAGAAGCCCTAACAAGGCAGTTCTACCGTTCAGAATTTTATTGAAAATTCAATATTTTATTGAACATGAAAACAATAACAATTTCAAAAATAGGAGAAAACAAGTAAAGACTAACTCACAGCATAGAACTAACTCAGGGGACCTAACCCTAGTCCTCAATGGCACGCGGGGCCTCAATACCTACTCCCCTGTCATGCGCCGGTGCCAATCCCCCCCGTTTTCAGAGATTGTCTGACTGCCGTGAGCCAGACCACACACAAGAGATATTCAACATTTTTGGTGCGTGCCAAATCGGATGCGGGTTAGCTCCCCTGTTCAAACATAATAACAAGTATATTGAAATAATTTAAATATTACGTTTTATTAATAAATTTAGACGCTACAATTTAGATATGAAGCGAAATTTCAGAATGTTGAAATATTTTCCTATTCATGCGACACGTCATCATTTTCGACGCTCGCAAGCTAGCACAGATAGGTAAAAAGTATCTGGCAGCCTTTCTGCTATCTCAAAAGTATACAAACGAAGCGCAGAGCGCAATTCTATTCACAAATACTGATATTTTGGAAACTGTTAAAAAGTACGAATCTGCAAGTTCTCAAACGTGAAGATACAAAACCAACGCTGTATTTTTGGAATATTTTCGATATTTTGGGCGCAGGAAAACCCGCCTCGAGTAGGGGGTGACCCTACATTCTCAACATATATCTAGTGTCTACACAAAATTACTGGCAGCCTTAGGGGAACAAAACCCTCTGTTGCTAATTGTTTTTACTATACTTAGAGATATGTACACAGTGCCTCGGTTTGGAAGGAGGGCTTGTCCCGACGGTTGGAGGATTTAAACTCACAAAAATGGGAAATAATTTCCAATTTTTGCTTAAAAAAGGACAATTTTTTTGCGAAATTATAATATTTTTTTGCCATATTATTGTTGTTTGCTCGTTTTTGAGGCAACATACCTACAGCAATCTGGGGCAAATTTTGGGTTTTTGGGTACCTTGTTTTCAGCCCCAGGAAGGGGGGCTTGTCCAATGGGTCAAATCTGAGGGGCTGGGCTTGTCCCGGCTTCTCATATCTGGGGGGCTCGCTTGAGCTCCCCCCAAATCCCCCCATGTATATACGCTTGGAAATATACTTCTACTGTAATTTTTGTCATACATGGGATTGGAAAAGACATTGTCCGGGGTAGACCGCGCAACAGTACCACTTGGACCGCTGCTATCTGCGACGGTGGGGATTACGCGCAAGACTTGCACGAAAGTTAAACGCCGAAACATAAGGCTCGGCTTTATTTGACTTCTCAGTCCAAATTAACTGCGTAGGCCAAATTGAGCGCTTACTGTTCAGACCAAACCGAATGTGCTGTCCATCCTGACTGCACAGTCCAACTGTACTGTGTAGAATCTAACTGACTGCGCAATCTAATCTGACTGCATATAACCAAAGTCATTTTAACGTCGCCCCCCACCCCGCAGAATATAGAAACATCCGGTACAAACGACAAGCCCCCGCATATTGAGGTACGCATACAAAATATAAGACTACGTATGGCGCGCTTCGCTCGCGGCGTGCGCAGTGCTTCGCGCAGGCGTGTGCGTAGTCCTATATTTTGCTCCGCGTAGTGCGTGGGTCCAGCCTACAACGTTGTAGGCAAATTGTAGGCTATGCCGACCTATTCTGAGTTACAGCGAATAAAATAAAAATGACGCTTTTCAATTGAAAAATCAAAAATTAAAAAATCGATAATTTTTGAAAGGTGCATGCTATAGTCATGTTGTATATATCATTCAACGGAGAATGTTAAGGGCTATCGAATGATATATAAAACATTTGGTTTCAAATATTTAGCCGAAAAAAATTGATTGTAATTGAATTAAAAATTTTGACTAAAAATTTTTTCAAATATTTTAATATCATAAAAATCTCCATCAAAAATGCTTTTGAATGTATATACATTATGGGGATTACCTCAAACGACTAAGCTGCTATGAAGCAATGAAGTTCGATACATACAATTTTTGGTCAGACTATAGTTTAGCTGTTTTTTTAATCATAATCCGAATCATAATAGGTTTTAAACTGTCACAGAAACCAATTGTAGTTGTAGATCAAGCTTGAACGTTAGATGAGAAAGTTTTACAAATTTGATTGTTTTGACTAGTGGCGTACGCAGAAACACTAGTAACAAAGTTTGGAATGGGAGAATTCTCTTAGGTATATCCGCTGAAACTCAGCTGCGTTTTAACAGTGTCGGGGAAAATTTTACAAATTTGATGGTTTTGACACAATTTGGAAATTTTTTCAAAAATTTAGTGACGAAAATGCTATTTTCGGCACCTTTTCGGCTAAATCAGCTATGACTTCTTCCAGCCTCAGCCGAAAAAAGTGTGTAACGTGACGCACATGGTCAAAAAAAGTGCGAAATTTCTGAAAAATCAGTGACGCAAAAAACAACACTGACACAAACACATGCTGTCATGAAAGGCAACTCCACATAGTTGCAGGGGTCTGGGGCGGTCACACCGCCCCCCCCCCCTGGATCCGCCCCTGTTGGCGTGTGCACAGAAGTACATTATGCTGCTTCTAGTTCTCTAATACACTGCCTGATGTGGCGGTTCTCCCTTTGGTTTTAATTTCCCGACCGGAAAAAAGTTCTGCTATGTCTGCAAATGACCAAATTCTGACTAAAAATTTAAAAAATGGAATTTCTCTGAAGGAGTCAGTCCCCAGTCATTCCAATATGTGGCTTAGTTTTCTAGGTGTTTGGTTCAAATTTTAGCTCTAATGTTTGCGGTCGGCCAAAATTAGTATAATTTTGGAACTTGGTGTTGTTGTGTGTGGTTTGCGTTGAAGTTGCAAAAACAGCTCTGCAACTAAGGCAAGGCAGGAAGCACAAGCGTTTTTCTCCGCAAAATTCTCATATGTATACTGTTCCGCATCCGTTGGAAGATAGCTTATGAAAAATAATAAGGAACAGCAAGCCGCAAAGCTGTCGGGTCTAAGGGGGGTAGCCGCTAAGAAAATGGCGGAGTTTTTTAATGTTAAGACAGACCTCCAAAACGTGCAGGAAAATGTTATTTTTCCTTAAAAAGCAGCATGTTTGCCCACCACCTCGGACCGTGGGAAAAAGTTTCTCTTTTAGTGGATTCAACAAAGTCGCGACCACCGCGACTTCTCTCCACCTGGCTGCGCTACGCTACAGGTACAAACAAAAATTCATTGTTTTTAAGAACATGGCTGACGTTCAAGCCAAACCGTTTCGCGAAAAGCAGGATTTGGACGACATGGTGTTCGTGGTGGAGGGGCAGGAGCTGCACTTCAACAAAACCGCTCTGGCTCTGAATAGTCCCGTGTTCAAGGCCATGTTTTTTGGAGCCAACGAAAGCACAGAAAAACAGACTGGTCGAGTGGAAATCGAGGATTTCACTGTGGCCGAAATGGAAGCCGTCCTGCTGCAACTGTCGCCTAAGCCACCGCCCATTCAAGGTACATATCGGTGCTTGTTTAGTGTGTGCTGTGCTGACAGAATTTTTTGCTGGGAGCACTCTTGCCTTGCCAGTCTTCCCTACTCCTTACTAGTGGCAAATACTCTTTTTTTAATTATAAACACAAAAGTAACCCATAGCAGCGCATAATTTTGAAAAATAGTATACTAATTTTGTCTGAATTCCTAAAAAATTATATATAGCAAAAACGATGCTAACGTTTTGGGTTTTGACTCCAAAAACTATGTGTAGTTTTTTAGAACATTGCTTTGCTAAACCATTTTTGTTGGACTCAGCACATTAACAGATTTTGAGTATTGAGAAAAAGGTATGAAATTAAGTTTACGCACGGGAAGTGTGAACATGGCTTCTTTTAACCATACTGCTGACTCGCTGAGGCCAAAGAGCACATTCAGATAGCACGGAGTGAACGTAACGGTTACGGTGACGATAGTTTTATTGTATTTTAGAAGAGAGTGTCCTTCCATTGCTGAAGTTTCGACGCAAATACCAATTGCTGGGGTTGCACCTTCAGCTGGCTCATTTCTTACAAACCAATTGGGCCAGCTCGCCTGAAAAATGTCTCAGTGCTATTCTCGTTGCCAATGCTGTTGGTGACATGCCGGAGGTGCAACAGAAGGCTCTGGACACATGTCAGTTAAATCTTAGCGGCTATAAACTTGATGAACGGAAAGATGACGTGCTTAGACCCGTCACAGCAAGACTGGCGCATTTGAAAAATTGTAAGCTAATAGATCGCTGTTGTTTTAGTGCTGTCGAAAGATTTTTTGAAACTTTACAACCACAGCTACGAATCAGTGAGAAAAAATGTAGTTTCTGTTTGGAAGAGCCACCAGCGTACTGTGCGACTTGTAAATTTAAGTGCGCAAGCGGAGTATGTAAGACGACCCACCGACGTATGGAGTATCGCATCCACGCGTTGTTCTGCGAATATTGTACAAAGTGCTCTCGGTGTAACAAAATCAGCGAGAAAGTCTACTGCGAGAAGTGCTCTAAACCCTGACCTCATCTAAATGTGTAACTTTCTGTATTGCTTTGGTGCTAAACGTATTTTTTACATCTGTTAATGATTCAAGCGGGCACTGTTTTGTATGCATGTAACGGGATCGAAATTTGGGTTGGGGCCCCTCCGGCCAAAATGGGGACTCCCTGATTGACGACCGAAAATGCCCTAAATTTGCAAAATGTTGTAAAATTATCGAAATAAAGCGCCAATTTTATCCAATTTTGCCCAAATTTTCGGGACCCTCCCCCGGATTCTCGATGTGTTTGGAGGTTCCCCCCATCCCTATTATACATGTATGCAGTGTTCTATAACGACTGTTTTACGAATTACTCAACTGAACGTGTTGGTCAATCACTCAACTACTGTGTTGCTATTTGTTTTTGAAACGTAGCCCAAGCTGGAGCGAACCATTCATACTCTAGCTAGAAGAACCCGAACAGGAATTTTAGCCTGTCTAATACTCTTATTGTGTTGTATACAACTTATATACACTTACTGTATTTAAACCTAGAATTACAAAAATAGCAAAAATATTTGAAAAATGTATATAAAGCAATTGAACCAACAACGGGTAATACAATGAATTCTTTTAATATTTAACTTCGAACAAAGTGTTTAGAAGGACCGATTAATTTTCAAAGTAACCGTTTGCTATTCCGTTTTCTCGCTTTGCTTTCGATGTCTTCGAAAAGCAGGTGTCGTATGGTATGGTGAACGTTTGTCTAAAAACGTGATCTTTCTTTGATTTGTTGTCTTTGTGTTTAATTTTGTGCCGTCTGATTTGATGCTTGTTGCTTGATTACTGTTACGTTCACACGGGTGTCTACAGAGTTCTGGCGGCAGTCTGGCCTGACTCGGTCTGAGAAATGTGTACACAAAAACATTGAAATAACTGTATTGCCATTATTTTGTGAACACTGGTCGAACCCGACTCCAAAGTTAAAGACAGGCCTTGCAGTTTGCATGCCGCGAGTTGCAAATATATGCGCTGTGTTAAAATTTTTTCTAATTGTATTGAAAAGAAATTTATTTTTTGAATTGAATGTTTGTCTTACTTAATAATTACGAAATGAAAAATATTGCAAAACGATTCTGTCAATATTGTTTAGCTAAGCTTTTTTTACGATTTTTAGGAATTTTGTTCATCTTACAGTATTCAGGGGTGTTGCGGCTCCTAT
>JASANF010013242.1:0-27025 GCA_030248245.1 Trissonchulus sp. WLG1_4
TATATATTTTGCTTTTTATATTTTTAATTAAATTTATAAACTAAATTAATATATGTGTTTGTTAGGTTTCAATAACGGGCTGTGTTACAACCGCCAGAAGATTCAGCAGGAAGAAATATAAATAATTGCTTTGTAAGTTATGTTGTTTATGTTTTATATGTGTTGGTTTTAGTGAGAGCACTTAATTCACCGGTTTTTATAAGAGTGTATAATCCACTTTCTGAGTTTTTGACAATGAGTAAGACATAAGCTTGCTACAGTAAATATTTTTACCCTTTATTTACACGTTATAAAGAATTGATATCAAGATAACATAATTGAAAGAGTATGCTGCTCTTCCTATTATGCCTTTCGGGTTTGCCTCCAATGCGGAGTGCAAAATAGCACTTTTTTGCAGGTAAGACTCCCAGGTGATTTTCAACCATTTCTCCAAAAATTTTCACTTTCGCTGGCCCAACTAGACCAAGGGCTTATGTACCTTTGAAATGGAGATGTGAGTAGGTATCACATTGACCTGACCAATAGACCACCCTTACCTCTTCAACAAGTCTGAAAAATGACTAAATTAGGCTTTAAGGTGTTCCAATCGAGTAAGGAGTGTTGAATATTTGCTGATTAAGGTTCAGTATACTACATTGAAGTCCATGTGTAATGTATAACGGTAGCCTGTTCAACTGTTTAACTGTAGTCATTGACATTAAAGATTACTACCTAATCCTTGGAATGGTTATGAGAATACTGTGGTCTGTTTTTCTGCCATAAAAAAGTTGTAATAATGCTAGCCTTTTCTGACATCGGGTCAAGAGTGCCCGATATGGACCCTGTGGTTGCTCCTAAGTCCTAATGTCTCTATTTACCAAGCAGTTGTGGGTGATTTCTTTGCTGGGTGACTGGGTTCGCATTAGCAATCATTTTGATGGTGGTACGTTGATCAACGATTGGGGGAACGAGGAGACATCCCAATTTTTGCGTGTGCGGTTCTCGGGGGAGCCGTATAATGCTTTACTTCAACTAAGCGTGACAATTACAATTTAATGATGGATTATTTAGAGCTGCAATTGCAGTCTTCGCAGCGTACGCTTACTTATCGAGCTGCGCTAGTTGCCCGCCGGCTGCGGAAAGACAAGTCACTGCAAACTTTTGCCACGGATTCAAACACGTTGGCCTCTTTGGCTTACGCTGAGTAAGGAGAATGGTTTGCGGACTGATCCTTTGATTGATTGTCATGAGGATAATGATGTTCATGTCGAGGAATGACGAGTCGAGCCGGGATCGCCGTTGTGGCAGAAGTGTTCAAAAATGAAGTAATCGAGCAAGCTGAACGTCGCCAATTTTGCAAAGTCTCGGCTGTTTCCACTCCGCTGGGTCACGACGAAGAATTATGTATGGTTGCATACAGGGTGCTGGCACCAAAAGAGACCCATGTCGCGCCTACTCTAACCAAATCATTACTGGAATCGGTTTTGGAAACCCAAAAAAAGCAACTAGAACTATTTGTTAAACAAGACAAATGGCGAACACCATTTGCCGGGCAACGGCCCGACAAAGGGAACAGCGGACACAAACGGGGACGTCGGGGGGAGCTAACAACAGGAGCGAGGGCGAGGAGCACGGCACAGGCGACGGACACAGAAAGGAGCCGCCGAGGCCACCACAAACAGGGGCGAAAACGGCGAGCGCTCTGCCGCGCAGAACACAGACAGGAAGAGAAGTGACCCATATACAAGGGAGCACAAGACCGAAGGCAACGAACGCCGAGGGACAGGCCAGAAAAGAAGAGGGAACAGACGCACACAACACGCGGCAGCACAGGAAAAACCCAAGCCAACCCAGGATGTCAACAGCAAAGAAGGGCGGAAGGATGGGGACGCAAGAAACAAGTGATCGCGAGCGATAACAAAGGTGGCAAGACAGCAGCATCAAGACAAAACAAAGACGCCACGAAGAGGACGAACGACGAAAAACAAGGACCAGCACACATATCGAAAAAAATAGAAAATTCACTTGATAGGAGCAGCCGAGCGAAAGAATCCACAGATATATAGGAATAAGGAAGAGCAACCACAGGGCCAACCGACCGACCCGAGAAGAAAGGCAGCAACTACAGCTTTCGGCAAAGAAACGACGAGAAGCCGAACCATCAACGAAGGAGAACTAAGTCAAGACACAGAAACAGGAACAGGCACCGAAGAACACATACACAGGACCAAAATAACGAACCAACAGCAAAATCAACACACACGGACGGAACACCAAAAGAAAGCCAATGCATTAGCGTTGGAAGAGGAAGAGGGCATAGCAGCAAGGAACCACACATCTCCATCAAAGACAAAGCCCGGCTAGGACCAGCGAAAGGAAAAGGGGAGAAAGGGAAAACACCGGGAGCTACCGCAGAAAAGCATTGCCCCGCATGGAGGCAAACCCGAAAGGCAAAAGGAAGAGCAGCACTTCAATAATCGAATCAATTCTTATAACGAGAAAGGAGGAAAAAGCTATAGCAAGCATACTATAACACAGAAAGGATATACACTATAAAACGAAAAAGAAAAGAACAAGCGAAGAGAATCAAACTTACAAATATCTCACAGCCCCACACAAATCACCTCCTAATTCCAAAAAAAAAACAAGACAAATGGCGAACACCATTTTTGCTAACGGTCCCGACAAGGTGGGACCAAGCGGGACACCAACCTGGTGGACCTCCGGGGGGGGGTAAAACAACAGTGAGCGTAGTGTGCCGAAAGGAGCACGCGCACAGGGGCGGGGTAACACAGAAGAGGAGCACCCCTCTTCTCGGCGACCAACAACCAACATGGGGGAAAAGGGGGAGCCCGCGAGCCCTCCCCACAACACAGCAAGGAAAGAAGGAGGTGTGACGCTCCTATATACAGTGAGACACTATTATGTACTCTTGATTTTAGGCTTATACTTTGAACCCCGAGGGGCAATTACCGTTAAGCCAAGAAAAAACCAAGGGAGAACAAGAACGTCAACACTTTAAACAACCTTGCCCGCATCACAACATCGGAAAAAAACCGCAGACCAAACCGAGAGATGAGACAACAAAAGAAGAAGGGGAGGGAAAATAAGGCCATACAGAAACAAACAAGATTGATTCTCTGGCGGAGGTCTAAACTAAAAGAAAGTGCCAGGGAAAGCAACCACCATCAACAAAAAAAATTAAAGACAGCCGGCAAGGAAGGTAAGGAAGTGACCGAAACAAAGAAAAAACAAGCACTCAAGTCAGCTTCTATTTAACTGATAAAATAAAAAATTAAATAATGTAATTTAAACTCTACTGATATTACCCCCCACCAAAACACCACAAAACACCACCACCCCCCCCACACCCCCATGCCGCAAAGATGATTAAAAGTGTGACAGTCATGATTCAACCATCGTCTTTTCATGGCCTCAACGTAAATGCACCTCGGCGTTACAAGTATAAGCCTAAAATCAAGAGTACATAATAGTGTCTCACTGTATATAGAAGAGTCAAACATTCTCATTCCTGTCTGTGTTCTAGCGCAGGCAGAAGCGCTCGCCGTTTTCAGCCCACATGTTTGTGGATGGCCGATCAGAAGCGAGCTCCTATTCTGATGTACCAGTCGCCTGTGCACGTGCTCCAATCAGCACACTACGCTCACTGTTGTTATAACCACCACCGACAGTACCACCAGTTTGTGTACCGACTAGTTCCAACTTTGTCGGGACCGTTAGCAAAAATGGTGTTCGCCATTTGTCTTGTTTAACAAATAGTTCTAGTTGCTTTTTTTGGGTTTCCAAAACCGACTCCAGTAATGATTTGGTTAGAGTAGGCGCGACATGGGTCTCTTTTGGTGCCAGCACCCTGTATGCAACCATACATAAATTTTCGTCGTGACCCAGCGGAGTGGAAACAGCCGAGACTTTGCAAAATTGGCGACGTTCAGCTTGCTTGATTACTTCATTTTTGAACACTTCTGCCACAACGGCGATCCCGGCCCGACTCGTCATTCCTCGACATAAACATCATTATCCTCATGACAATCAATCAAAGGATCACGTGCCAATGGGTCCGCAAACCATTCTCCTTACTCAGCGTAAGCCAAAGAGGCCAACGTGTTTGAATCCGTGGCAAAAGTTTGCAGTGACTTGTCTTTCCGCAGCCGGCGGGCAACTAGCGCAGCTCGATAAGTAAGCGTACGCTGCGAAGACTGCAATTGCAGCTCTAAATAATCCATCATTAAATTGTAATTGTCACGCTTAGTTGAAGTAAAGCATTATACGGCTCCCCCGAGAACCGCACACGCAAAAATTGGGACGTCTCCTCGTTCCCCCAATCGTTGATCAACGTACCACCATCAAAATGATTGCTAATGCGAACCCAGTCACCCAGCAAAGAAATCACCCACAACTGCTTGGTAAATAGAGACATTAGGACTTAGGAGCAACCACAGGGTCCATATCGGGCACTCTTGACCCGATGTCAGAAAAGGCTAGCATTATTACAACTTTTTTATGGCAGAAAAACAGACCACAGTATCTCGTAACCATTCCAAGGATTAGGTAGTAATCTTTAATGTCAATGACTACAGTTAAACAGTTGAACAGGCTACCGTTATACATTACACATGGACTTCAATGTAATATACTGAACCTTAATCAGCAAATATTCAACACTCCTTACTCGATTGGAACACCTTAAAGCCTAATTTAGTCATTTTTCAGACTTGTTGAAGAGGTAGTCTACTGGTCAGGTCAATGTGATACCTACTACATCTCCATTTCAAAGGTACATAAGCCCTTGGTCTAGTTGGACCAGCGAAAGTGAAAATTTTTGGGAGAAATGGTTGAAAATCACCTGGGAGTCTTACCTGCAAAAAAGTGCTATTTTGCACTCCGCATTGGAGGCAAACCCGAAAGGCATAATAGGAAGAGCAGCATACTCTTTCAATTATGTTATCTTGATATCAATTCTTTATAACGTGTAAATAAAGGGTAAAAATATTTACTGTAGCAAGCGTATGTCTTACTCATTGTCAAAAACTCAGAAAGTGGATTATACACTCTTATAAAAACCGGTGAATTAAGTGCTCTCACTAAAACCAACACATATAAAACATAAACAACAAATAACTTACAAAACAATTATGTACATTTCTTTCTGCTGAATCTTCTGGCGGTTGTAACACAGCCCGTTATTGAAACCTAACAAACACATATATTAATTTAGTTTATAAATTTAATTAAAATATAAAAAGCAAAATATATACATAGTTTCATCTTCGCAAGCCCTATAAGCGCTATCGAATTTGCTATAAGCGCTATATGCGCCATAGCGCCTTTTTTAGTGCTATTTCCGTTATAGACGCTATCGAGGGTGCTATATGCGCTGTTTGCGCTATAGCTATTTTTGTGAAATGATATTGCGCTATTCGCGCTATAGGCGCTATAGAAGATACTATATGCGCTCTTTGCGCTATAGCGCTTTTTGTGAAATGCTAAAGCGCTATTTGCTCTATAAGCGCTATTGAAAGTGCTATATGCACTACTTGTGTTTGTGTCAAGTTTACTCTGTAGAGTGATGCTAATGCTGAATAGAGTTTGTAGCAACTGACGGTGTTATTTGCGCTATTTAAGTGCTATTTTGTGCTATTGATTCATTTATCTAAAATATTTGTACTTTTTACTACGTATAACTTTAAATTTTGGTTTAATATGTTTTGGTCGACCGTAGCGCATCTAGCACAACAATAGCAAATCAAGGCACTATAAGAGTTTCAAAAAAATACTTGAGGGTTTCCTTCGCGCTATTTAGGTGCTTTTTTTTGCTATTTGCTAATTTATAGAAAATAATTAAATAATATATAAAAATAAGAAATACTTTTGACTACGTATATGATACCTCGATAAACATGACAAGCTTTCAAGTTATTTTCAAACTTTGTTTTGTGTTCTGGTCGATAATAAAAATAGTGCATATATGTAGCACAACAATAGCACATCAGGAGCTATTATCGCTACGAGAAAAAATAGTGCTTATAGAACCTGTGCGTGCTATTTGCGCTACTTCGTATTTTGACTAAATTGTTGAAAATATTTTTACTTTTTTCACTGTTTTGCCTTTCAATATTTTAATAATATGAGTTTACGCTCAATGTATTTCATCATTATGTACGTACTCACGCCACGCCTTTTGTTGTGCAAAGTTGTACGGCTTGGCCTACGATTTGATCACGGCTGATATTCAGTCTGCATGTTTTTCATTGCTCTGTACGGCGGCGCGTTCTGTCCAGCTCTGTTCGGTTCTTTTGTTATGATTCCTATGCCTAAATGGCCTCACCCTAATCTCTCGTGTTTTCTTTAATAAATTCACAAAATTTATTGAGAGTTTGTGTGCGTCATTGTTGGGCAGTATCAGCCTAGACGGCCCTGCCAATTTACCTGCGTTCCGGTGATTTTCCGGTGATTTTATTCTGCGTATCCGTCTGCGCCTACTGCGCCTTGCCCAGTAGTTAGGTAAGCCCAATACCATTCAGTGCCCGGTAACCCCGGCCCGCATGGAAGGTTCCGCTCATCCTACCTGAAAGCCCCACCGGCGATTAGGTTGGGTAAAAGGCGAGGACCGTCTCTCCCGGATGCTGATACCTACCGTCCCCGCGTGGGCCGTTAGTGCGAGCCTCATGTGTGCCGTATGGCCTTACATACAGATACAATCCCTCAATTTTGGTTTGTGTCCTGGTCGACGATATAGAAAAATACCATATATAGCAATACGATAGCACATCAAGGCGCTACAAGCGCTAATAGCACATGAAAGTCATGTTGCGAAATCGCCTGCAGTTTTATATAACTAATAGGAGCGACAAATGGATAGCCTTACCAACCCCACGACCGGATGGGGGCGCCTACTTATTCTTCTTGTTTTTATCTTTCTTGGCTTTCATTATAACCAAAATTAATTCAATTAATCGTTTTGCTATTTGCGCGATAGTTTTATATCGTCCACAGGAACACAAATCTAAATCTAAAAATCGCATTAAATCTGCTCTTGTTTATTAAAAAATTGTATACGTAATAAAAAGTACTAATATTTTTAATACAATGGTAAATAGCAAAAAAACGCATAAATAGTTCAAATAAGCTGCTATAAGGAGCTATAAGCGCTATTTTTTCTCCTAACGGTTATAGCGCCTTGATGTGCTATCGCTGTGCTATATGCGTTTTTATATCATCACCCAGAACACAAACCAAAATTTTAAAATCTTTTCAAGGTTTTGTTGTTTTTTAAGGGATTTGATACGTAGTATAATGTACAAATGTTTCATAAATTAGCCAATAGCACAAAATAGCAAGTCAATAGCCCGAATAGCACCCTAAGATGCTATAAGCGCTTTCGAATAAAAAAATTTCAACTAAGTTGAAATAGCGCCTCAAAAAAAACAGCACCTTGCATGCGCTATTATAACTCTGTGTTATTATAGCACTTCATTTTAGAGCCATTTCGGAAATGTGTTATAATTTGCAAAAAAACACTTTTTTCGAAGCGCTATAGCCACGATTTTAGGTGGTATATGCGCTAGATAGCGCTCATAGAACATATAGCACTTTGATAGCGGTAGGGGGAGGGGAGGGTACATGCAGTAACGAGTATAGCGCAAATAGCGGAGGGGCTTGAGTTTTTAGCCGGACACAATAATATCGCAAATAGCGCCTAGGGCTCTGTGTTCTGTATACGCTTACACGCGACATCTACCCTAGCTGAGATGTGACATTACGCAGGTTAAACGCTTGCTTAAACGCAGACAGGTAGGAAGCAGACTGGCCGTACTAAATAGGAGGGTGATATTGCATGAACTGCCTTAGGTCCGAATGCGTAATAACGAAACAGACAGGAAACAACTGCCTGTAAATTTAAAAAGTTAAATTGTTTACCAATGTTTCAAAAGTTTAGCAGGCAAAAAATAGCTATCAATTGTCACAACACTTTGGAACTTATAACAAAGTCAATTAACTTTCTGAAACACAATCCTTTTTGAAATTTTTATGGTGTAAAAATATGATTATGTACAAAAGTAGAATACTCACATGGCCATTTGAATTGCCCACTTAGTTTTAATTAACAATCGAAACGTTTCTAAATAACAATAAAGCTCGATTATTTGAAATCAGCTTGTCTAATTGCTTTTCGTTTGAGAATTTCTGTGGCACCAATTACTAGTCTAAATTGACATTTTGGCGAATCAACAGAACCACTTTGTCATTTGTTAGATGAATGAAAAAGGTCGATTCAATTATCAATCATCAATTAGCTAAATAATTGTAACTAAAATGGCAGCACGCACTTTCTTCAGGTCAGAGATGAACCCTATAACACAGGACTATGCATACAGTCTGTTAGCTCGAAGTTAAGCACAAAATTGCTTTGACGTTATTCACGTAACTTTATTCTAACAAGCTTATAATGAACGCATACTGGAGCAATCGACATGTAGGTAGCCAAAACTGACCGCAATAGTCGCCTGACTGCTGATTGGAGCACGCCAGACCAATCAGAATACCTAGCAGCTCTAATTTGTATACAAAGCAGTCAAAATGGAATCCCAGTTCGAAGTCTAGACGGATTTGCACAATAGTGGCTCTTGCAGCTCAGTAGGGCCCAGACTACTGAGCACAAAAACAGGCCCGTGATCTTTTCAGGAGTTAAAGACATTTTGAAACGGTGACATCATGCCCCAAAAAAATACGACGTCCAAAACCTTTTCAAATTCCTCGCGACCGCGAAGGCACCATCGACCTCAAAGCAATGGCAGCTTACAAGGGTTGGACTAGCACAAAAGGTATTGACTGGTTCCCCGTTTCACTAGCTGCCTACGTGAGGCATTGGGCAGAAACCCCAGCCTCCATATCAACTCTAAAAATAGCCTGGAGTGCCATGGCTTGGGCGCATAACCTAGCCGGTCTGACCCCTCCAACCCTCGACTCACAGACAAACTAGCTTGCGATGTAGCAGCCCGAAAGACAGTCATCAACAGCAACTCTAGCACACCTGTCCCACAAAGATTATTTCAAAAACTGTTGACCCGCCTCCACACCGAAAATACCCTAAAGACACTCAGACTAGCAACCACCCGAGTTTTATTGTATGTACTATGGCTTCATGAGAATATCAGAAGCTTTATCACCTAAAAAAGACCAGGTGAAATTCGAAAAAACTATAAAACAGCATACAACACTCTAGGTAGATGTCGCGTGTAAGCGTGCACGGCGCACAGAATTTCCCCCCGATCCCGAGGCGCTAGTTGCGCTATTATAGTGTCCAGCTCAAAAACGCCCGCCCCCCCCCCGCTACTTGCGCTATACACGCTACGACAGGTACCCGCCCCCTCCCCCCTTCACACCCTCCTAAATAGCGCCTAAATAGCGCAAATAGCACCCTCAGGTGCTATTAGCGCTATCAAGAGTACATAATGGGAAGAGTATGACACTCTTCCGAGAGGGGAGGTTGGCGGGGGGGTAGATGGGTTACAACATAAAGGGCGGAAGGGGACCCAAACGGGACCGGGTTCCAAATGGGGTACTTGGTACCGAATGGGGCCTGCAGAAACGCAAAAGGGAGACCAGAACACAAACGGGGCCCACAATACCCAAAACGACACCAAAAATATTATGATGGGTAGGGGGCGGAACCAAGCGGGGAAACAGATACATAAATGCTATCTCTTTAAACAGCCAGCCAAGTTAGATGCGCTGGGATCTGTTTATGGGTCCCGGTTTGGGTACTTGGGTCCATATGGGTACTTTGAGGGCGCCCGAGGGTTCCAGGTACCCATTAGGCTTCTGGTTCCGGTTCCGTTTGCTTTCCTTTTCATTTCTTTTTATGCTACGCATGTGCTGCGCTGCGGGGCGAATGTGAGGATAGTGTCTTTTTCTCTATCTACTATTTTGGCGCTATCCAAGATCAGCATCACTATTTAAAGGGAAATTAACACAAACACCAATAGGCCAGCGTAGCTCAATTGGTAGAGCGTTATACTAGAAAACTAGCAACGGGTGGTACATATCCCCCCTGGCCATTTTTCTGTAGAAGTTTCATCCATAGGTATTCTAAAAAATACATAGCACATATAGCACCTTCGATAACGCTTATAGCGCGATAGCACTCCCAAAAAGCACTATAGCGCAAATAGCGCATATATCACCTTCGATAGCCCATATAGCGCATATATCACCTTCGATAGCCCATATAGCGCATATAGCACTCCCAAAAAGCGCTATAGCGCAAATATGTAGCACATATAGCACCATCGATAGCGCTTATAGCCCAAATAGCGCGATAGCACTCCCAAATAGCACTATAGTGCAAATAGCGCACACAGCACCTTCGATAGCGCATATACTGTAGCGCAAATAGCGCATAAATAACTCCCAAAAAGCGCTATAGCGCAAATTCCTTAGCGCTTATAGCGCATATAGCGCATATAGCGCATAGAAAAAGCGTTAAAGCACAAAAAGTGCTGTTTTGATATTGCATACACGCGTTCGTTACCACACTCTAAAACAGATCAGCTGGGAGCAGGAGCGGAGATACTGATAGCTCAAGGTTTTGGCCCACAATCTCTTGGGAGAGTAATCAAAAATTATGCTGAAACACTCCAGAAACCACAAATAAAAAGCGAAAACTACCCACTGTTCCCGGCCATGCAGGGAAAAGTTCTAAAAAATCAGCACGCCACCTGCTACAACGCAATCAAAATAGACTAGAACAGCGCAATCGCAAAATTCAATACCCGCACCCTCGGAAAAAGCGGTAACCCTCCACTCCTTTCGATCTAGTGGAGCCTCCGCTGCTAGGTATTCCCGCATTACCGCCGGCGTACCCGAAGCAACCGTCGTAAAGCATGGCCGCTGGAAGTCAGCACAGACGCTACGAAACAACTACCTAACCATCTCACGCGAAATGACGCCAGACGCCAGTGCTAACCCAACAAGCTGCAGTTTCATGCAAAGTTTTTTAATAATTTTCAGCTGTAAACAGTCAGTACTACACTAAGTTTGTCCCTGCCGCGTAAAATTTTCGAATGCTTTTTTTGGAATAAAATGCCGCGTAAAATTTTCGACTAATATTTTTCAAAAAAATTTCGGAATCTCAATACGGTAAATGCTCTTCCCGCTCAGAGCCGCATATGGACACCTACATTTATTTATTATAAAGGTTTTGAATTATTGGATGGAAATTTGCGACGCGGATATGCAATATGCATGTCTCATTAGCAATCATTGACAGCGATCACTCCGTTTTTCAGTATTACCAAGAGGATATTACTTCATTTATTAGAATAATTCATTTCATTAGTAATAATTATCCCGCAAAATTATTTAATTCATTGTTGATTAAGTAATATATAACTTTTTGTAACATTCCAGACATCATGTCGCCCCTTCCTTGCCTGAAATTTGTTTTGTTTGGGTTAGATACTGTAAACGTTTTGTTAAAAAATGAAAACACCGCAACACCATATCGAAATTATGGCCAAGGGGTAACAAACTTAATTTCAGAATCCTGCCTCATTGATTACTATATATGAAAATTGTGTTTACAGCAATATACACGTAACTTATAGAATAATTAAATAGAAATTAATAAAATTGTACTGCGATTTTTATCCAATTTTAAGCAACTTCTACAAATAAACCCCCGACAAATAAAAACTTGAACACGCAACTCATGCAAACTGCTTCGTGGCCAGCTTATGCCAAAAAGCAGTATAAAGACCTGCCGCCGCAGGAAAAATGTTACGCCTGTAACGAGCCACCTTTCGCAAGAACCATAAGAACCACCCGTCCTATCTACATTACTTACCTTATAGATACAAAACAACGCCCATAAAACAAAATTTGATCGCCCTGTCAAGAGTTAACTCTGTATAACCACCAGTGGAAAAGCGACAATTTTAGTTGTTTTCCAATCATGTAATACCTAGATCAAGAATAACCCAATAAGCACAGACATTTTACTGCTAAAAAAGTATCTGCTCAGTCAAGTGCATGGCCAGAAGCCAAAAACTGTGTTTCCAGGCATAAAAAATAAAGGAAAAACAAACATCTATGGATAATTTGCAAATGTATAGACAAATTCCCCCCTAAAAAGGATGCGCGCCATTTCTACTGTTGCGCATCCAACGGTGAAATTTGTGTTGGTTAACTTTTGCATTTTTGCCATTTCTCCCATTTTTAAACAAACGAAATGCTAACGTTTGGTCTGTTGTTTACATCGCAAATAGCCGTTAGACTAAAAGTGACTGTGAACTATGTAAATAGTTCCAACAAGGTGGGCCAATGGTTAATGCTTTGTCGACTAAAATAGGATAATACCGTATTACCTAGAATAAAAAACCGCGGCCTCGAATACAGCACAGGCAAAAAGGTTCACAAAATTAGCCCAAGCTTTGAATAGGAAACCCCAGGGCTGCAAATGTATGTACCACTTGTAGGTAACATTATGACTGCCTGTTGCTGATTAATGAATAGTCGGTCTATACTGAACGGTTCACAAACCTAGTGTTCTAACACTATTCTCAGATAGTGGCCAGCTATGTCCTAGCATCCAGTGCTTTGCTCCCCTGTCAAAACCCCGCCGAAAAAATAAAGCCGCAGCCTTGAATAAGGCTCCAGCTTCGAATAAAGCCACAGGTGAGGCGTTCACAAAACAGTAAAGCCCTGGAGCTTATTCGAGGTAATACGGAATACATGCAGTTGCACGAATACTCAGGGCAAGAGGGCAGCACACGCCCGCAGAGAGTAGCCGTTTGGATTGGAACGAATAGCAGTCCGCAGTGTGTCGAGCTAAAGAAGAAGAATGCCGTCTCTACGTACAGGAATGAGCATGTTAAGTAGGTAATCAGGACACGTTTTATTGGTTAAAACACAACTTGATAAAAATGTGTTATGAATGAATTATCACCCGCGGCACGACATTAGCGGTTTCTGTACCCTATTAGCGCGAATTATCACTTTAGGGTACGGTAATCACTAGGGTCGATCCATACTTACAGCCGTAACCTGTGTCAGTTTAGCTTATACAATATTTATTAAGTATCACGAACTGATCTTACACACCCTACTTGAATATTTCGTGATTTTGCTGGCTGAACGCCGAGCGGACATCGGCTGTCAGTATATACGAGCTCAGCCTACAGGGGGCAGTTGCATTGCAAGCCATCACAATAGTTGGTATATTGTATCAATGATTGAAACATGATTAGACTATTTCAGCTCCTGTCTAAAAACGGTAGCCATTAGTCCTCCTTCACTATCTGAAAAATAGCTTTGAAAAAAGCTTCTGTAAAAACTGAGATAATAGTTTACAGAACTTTATAGGCTATGGTTTTATATATATGAGGCTATATATGAGGGACATTCCCAACAACTTAATAAGGTCAGACTGCTCAAACGTAAGCTACATATTTTGGACAGCAAAAGTCGAAACTATCACGGTCAAATAATTTTACTGAGAATGGGAACACAAAATCAACAATAAAAACTAACAAGACGCAGCATAATAATGATATAGGAACAAATTCAGTTGCATTTCACAATAGATTTTTCAAAAAAAGAAGCCCAAAATTTTTCCTCCCAAATGTTTTTTTCTTGCTTCTTCGTGATCCATAATGCCGCCAGAAGTGGTCATAACAATATATCTAAAATTAGTGCTGATAAATTACACTACACGAGTTAATAATTATACACATAAAAAATACTAAAAAACTGACGAGGTCAAGACGTTAGTCAAAAGCTATTACGGTAATCTCTGTCCTACCCTACGCAAATCAAATAGGGTATTCGGTACGCGACAATATGTCACTCTAGTAGAGTTCGCAAACGGGTCGTGTCGGGTCAGGTCGGGCTGAGATATTCTGACTCGCACGTTTTCTTCCCGGCATGTAATTTTAGTTGGGGTGAAGGCGCAAATCCCCATTTTGAACCCATTTCCGACGGTGTGGCCCCCCCAAACCCCAAATTTTTTTTTCAGAAACCACGTTTTAGCAAATTTTTAGGCGTAGTGATGCTGGTTTAGTGCGGTTCTTGTTAAATATATATGGTATCAGTTAATGCTATAATTACGTATACACAACCATCTTTTGCCTAAAAACAGTGTATTATCGTGCCTTTGGTGCGCCCCATTATCGACACCCACAGGGGGTAACTATGTACAAAATATCATTCACAAAATATGACAAATCACATACCCAAACTGTCTAGATGGCAACAGATTGTTCGTCCATCGTTCCAAATCTTTCAGGGCGACATCAAAACGAGGACTAATCACACCGCACTGAAATAACAAAACTTGCAAAAATCATCGATCACTGGACAATCCTGCATGCTGCGCCACATTTAACAGTGGATTCATCCGACTCGATTTGCGACTTATTGCTTTTGTTATTTACATAAGACGTCTAGAAAACAAAAAGGACACTCACAACTGCACTCTCCTTGAGAGATCGAAATTACGGTCTATACCGTTGTTTTCGAGTTACGACTCACAGTCTAATAATTTAGCTTCAACGTACAACACAAAGTATAAGTGAATGTTTATATCACATTCCAATATCAACAAGCAGCTGTTCTGCATAAAGTTTAGTAGGGGCGGGGGCTGGGGGTTACCATATTTATGTGGTCAGGGGCCTCCACTTTTATGACCTTCCACTTCAAATCGGGTGCCGTCACATAGCCCAGGCCGTTTTCACAACCACGTTATACGGCATCTTTTATCTTATTAACTGTGTCTCTGTGCCTGTACTATGAAGTTTACTGTGTCTTTGCTGCGCCCCTGCCGTTCATTGCGTGAAAACACACCCTGCTACGCCGCCTTACATAAAATATTGCCTAAAAAATGCTAGCCTTGCACATCTGCTGAGCAACAAGCATGTTTTAATTCATTTCAACACATTTTAAAAACTTGTAGTCATTATAGTGGTGCAGAAAAAAACTCTATTTTCAACTATTCCGGTCGTCCAGTGGTCCACATAAATCAAATCGCTGTTATAACGGGCACGGCCATCTTTTCTTGGTTAATTTTCGCACTATTAAATTAATTCTTGCTGCTTGCTGCACCTAAACCTTAAAGCCGTATGTGTATTATACGTAAAAGGGCAATTTCGGCCGGAGCATCGTTCTGGCCGATTAGCTAGAATAGGGGAAGAGCGTCGTACTCGTCTCTATTATGTACTCTTGGACCTTGGTTTTATCACAAACATACTGACAAGAGTAGTAGCGGGCCCAAACTACGTGTATGAAGTATTGAAGTACTTTAGTGAGTAGTGACCTCAAAATTCCACATAAAATTGGTCCTTGATATAACATAATATTTCAAGCCATTTTTTAGGACGCATAAGACACACTTTATTCTGTGTTAGAAATGTTTTTGGTGATACAGAAATATTTTTCTGCGACATTTTTTGCATCAGGCCTACTGGCACTGCTAAAATCTGCAGTTAAACCGTGTATATACGTCCAGTAGAATCAGATCGGCTATCACTTGATGCTCATTGTGACTTTGAAGGTTTAGAGCGCGTGTAAAAGCTGTAATGTTATAAATATACCTGGTTCGGTTTTACTACATCGATAGCTTTTGCCACATACATGGTGATGTAGGCACCATAGCTCATCATCAAACCTATCTAAAGTTATGAGCTTAGTTCCCTATGCGCGTTTTTCTTCCCCCCTTGATTATACGTTTTCTCTTACGAACTCTACAACAGCAACATGAACATTATATATATATACTATATACCTTGTTGATTCGCCCATTCAAGTTGACTACAATTTTTCCTGCCCTGTGATCATCTACAATCTCAAATTCTCCAATATAACCTAAAACAAATAAATAATAAAATTAAAATAACGCATAAAGATAACCAAATAAAACTATAATTATATACGGAGCGCATAAAAATTATGTTATGTGTCGACCGGAACCGTAAAAGTATAAATATATATACGGGAACCGGAATCGGAACCACATGAAAATACCGGAACCGGAAAATCCTTCAAAAAGACCCTATCTTTTGCAATATTTTCAAAAACAATTTTGTTTACTTTTGACCACTTTTTTCATTATCCATTTAAACCCATTTTTCACTACCCCTTTTTTTATAGGGTGAGTCCACGAACTTTTCAAGTGCTCCTCGTACATATGTGCTGGATGCATGGGCTTCGATGAAAATGAACAAGAAAGAAGACTAAGACTGAACAAGCCACAGAGTCGCAAGAGTCTCGCCAGAACAAATTCTGGAGAAATTTTTCATTTTTAGGCCAATTGTATATATATAGTCAATTGGAGACCTATCGGAAAATTTTCTTAGCCGAACAATACAAAATCAAAGGCAAAAGCCTTTGTCAAAAATTTTGCGGTTCCGTTTCCGGTACTTTTGAAATACCGGAACCGGAGCCAAAAAGTACCGGAACCGGAGTCAAAAAGACCGGAACCGGAACTCCGGTCGATCCCTGGTATATTATATATATATATATACTGAATAAAGGTGAAACTAGTCGTAGTCATATTTTAAATCATCCAAACTTAAACGAAGAAAAGGAAGAAAATTTTCGAAACGGCACCCGCCACCCCTTTTTCCAAATCCTGACACCGGCCCTGTTTGCGGCGAAATAAACATAAGTCCACTAATATCTTTACCCCTAATGTCACGAATGTCTAAATTGGTCAGTGTAGTTTAGCATATTTTAAACAAATATTTTTTAACTCAACACTTTAAAATTTCACGAACATTTTTAACTAAAGTTTTACTTAAAATTTGTCAAATTAAATCAATACTTTAAAGGCATAAAAAAGTATATGGGTCTAGGTCTCAGCCATAGAAGACGAGGGTTGTTACCCAAAACGTTTGGGCTCTTATATATATACATATATATGATTGAGTGAGCACTTCTTCCCGCCAGTTCGCACAAGCCCCCCCCCCCCCAGTAAATTTGCCCTAAAAATGCATATGCCTTTTCAGTTACGTATATAAATAAATTTAATGTAAATGACGTAAATAATTACAAGTGTACGTACTACGTTTGTGTATATGTGTGTGTGTGTGTGTGTGTGTGTGTGTGTGTGTGTGTGTGTGTGTGTGTGTGTGTGTGTGTGTGTATTTATATATATATATATATATATATATATATATATATATATATATATATATATATATATATATATATACGTACCGTGTTTCATCATGACGGTGAGGAATCTGACAATGACTTTGGAGCAGGGCCGGATCAAGACTTGCCGCTTGCCACGCTTCTCGGCATTATTGATGCTCTTCAGGCAGTCAGCCAACACGTTCATTCGCACCATTCTGACGTCAATTCAATTTCTGGGGGCTTTCTAATATATAAGCTAACCTGCAAACGAGTATATATATTATTATAAAAATGCCCTGTGACCAAGGGCAGCAGTGTGGGTAGAATAGGAAAATGGTCTGATCAGGGTTTTTTTTTGTGTAAAATAGGGTGTATTTACACATCGGCCGCCTAATTTACACGGCAAAAAATAAAAATACACACTAATTTACACAGCCCCATTTTGTCCCAAAAGTTGATGAAACGGCCTATTTTGGTTGTAAAAATTACAAAAATTCGCGAAGTGGCTATTTGTGCCTGTGACCTCTTTGTCCTAACAAAATTAAGTCTAATTTTTGACCCCAAAACAAAAAATTTTCAGTTTCTGCTCTTAAACGGCTTATGATTGTTTTATTTTAGCATTCGTTTTTATGCACTTGAAAGTTGACAGTGTAAAATCAGCCACGCTGAGCCTGTCTGTGCGATTTCTTGTCCTACGTCAAACTACTGTAAAAGTTTTACACCCAGATTTGAAAAAAATGAGTATATAGGATCTGGCTGATAGAACAACTCTCCATCTGTGTAAACCATGCATGTACACGGGGTCTCGGCCTGGGTGTTAGGGCTTGTTTCAGATTTTTCAAAATTTTAGGGGGGCTTGCCCTGGCGTGTCGGATACTTGAACTCACAAAAACGCAAAAATTTTCAATTATCTCATTTTTTATTTTCGTATGTAGTTCGAGTCTCAAAGTCGAAATATTACTTTTCACATGAAAAAACGGTCAATTTTTAACTAAAAAATGCTAAAATACTCACTTTTAAAAATTTACACAACATACCCTTAATTTACACAGCAAATTCTTAATTTACACAACATTTACACAGTGCCGATTTTGAAAAAAAAACCCTGGGTCTGATCTATAGCGGAAAAATGCTAACAAGCTTGTCAAACACCCAGGACAAGTTTTGCAGCCGAATAGCTTGAAACTCAGCTTGCTAAATGAAGCGGACAAGAGTTGGGTCAGAATAGCAGTCGCCCTGCGACACGTTGGTGCTTTCTACACCCTATTCGCGCGAATTAATCAGCCATTATCATCAGTTGAACTGTTGCCGGAAAAGTTATGGTACTTCATTGGTTCTTGATGTTATTTACTAGGCAAGCTATGTCCAGAACAAATCATTGTTCATCCATATTTTTATTGTTACGCATTTTAAGCTTAAATAAATTCTCCAGTTATTTGTATTAACTAGAGTTATAAGATTGTATTGTAACATTTTATGATTCGTATTGAATATTAGTCGTTATATATATATATATATATATATATATATATATATATATATATATATATATAATATATATATATATATATATATATATATATATATATATATATATATATATATATATATATATATATATATATATATATATGTATATATATATATATATATATATATATATATATTAGGGATGGGACCGAAAAAAATTTCACCGAATACCGAATACCGAATATTCGGTTTTTCTTTTTCGGCCGAAAACCGAATACCGAATACCGAATAGTTGTCAAGCATAAGTTAGCGAATGTTTTCTCAGGATTTGAAGATGCAGAATGTTAAAATACTACGCGTACATGAACATGCTATATGAACATTTTGCAAACGTTTGATTTTAATTATTCATGCAAAATGTATTAAAGAATAAGTAGATACTATAGAATCGAAGAATAATACTATAGAAAAAGGCACAATAAGCACCAGCAAAAAAACTACACAACTTTCAGCGACCTCTGACCGCAGTTGGATGAGGTATGTACATAGGCATACATGTACACAGGTCTGTGCCTGGGGGCATGTCCCGACGTTTCGGGGGCTTGACTGACAAAAATGCAAAAAATTTCAATTTTTGCTTTAAAAATGGGAATTTTTTGCAAAAGTTGGATATTTTCAGCTAGTTTTTTCGCTTTTTGCTGAAGCATTTTACAGCGATCTGGGGCAATTTTAGAGCCTTCGGACATTCATTTTTCAGCACCAAAGAGAGGGGGGCTGTCCCGATGGGTCAAATGTGAGGGGGGCTTGTCCCGGACTCTCAAATCTGGGGGGAGCTACCCCCCCCCAGACCTCCATGTACATCTGTGTACAGAGGGTTCGACCCTTTTCACCTTGGCAGTCCCAGGGTCTTGCGTTGTTTTTGAACAGCTTGTAAACAGTGGCGTACCCAGGGGGGGGGGCTAGGGGGACATCAGCCCCCCCTTCGCGATTTTAGCCCCCCCCTTCGCAATTTCAGCCCCCCCTTTTTTCACTTTTTTCCTATGGTCTTCTTTGGTTTTATGACACCGCTGAAAAAAATTTTCCGGCACGTTCCTAATTGACTAAAATTACACTGCAATTTCGAAAATTTTCCAAAATTTTCTTTCGAGGGGATCTCGCCCCTAATGCATTACTGCTCTAATGTATATACATGACTTATATCTGCTATGGTGCATTAATAATGAGTAATGCTGACAACTACTATTGGTATTTAGTTATATATTTTGTGTGGCTTTTAATTAAAAACCGTGTGGTGGGTGGAGTGGAGGACGAACGTCTAAGGACAGCCCTTGTCACCCATGGTTTTCTTCAATTTTGTCCTGTATACAACGTATTTTTCAGGTTTGCTAGTCCCCCCATGAGCCGATTTTTCGTGCATTTTTTATCTAAATAGGTTAAAAGTTTGAAATATTTGACATAATCTGACTCTGAACAGACCGCTGCTACAACTATGATTTCACGACAAGTGTTGCTTAGAATTGGTTTTTCTATGCAATTATTATTTCAAAATTCTAAAAATACTCCAGCTTCTGGGGGGGGGGGCTGCCAAACCCAGACCCCTGCAACCACTCTTTTTTTACGACCAGTGTTGCTCAGAATTGCTTTTTCAATGCAAATTTTATTTCAAAATTCTAAAAAAGCTTTAGCTTCTGGGGGCTGCCGCCCCCAGACCCCTGCAACCACTATGATTTCACAACAAGTGTTGCTTAGAATTGCTTTTTCAATGCAAATTTTATTTCAAAATTCTAAAAAAGCTTTAGCTTCTGGGGGCTGCCGCCCCCAGACCCCTGCAACCACTATGATTTCACAACAAGTGTTGCTTAGAATTGCTTTTTCAATGCAAATTTTATTTCAAAATTCTAAAAAAGCTCCAGCTTCTGGGGGCTGCCGCCCCCAGACCCCTGCAACCACTATGATTGCACGACATGTTGCGTATATAAAACTTTTTTGCAATATCAATGAAATCAGTAAAAAAATTTTAAAAAGCTGAACTTTCTGCAGACTGCCGCGGACTGCGTGTGCGTTTTCACACCCCCCCCCGGTCGTCGACCATCAGTTCAGCCCCCCCCCCCTTCGCGAAATCCTGGGTACGCTACTGCCTGTGGCGTCCCCAGGGGGGGGGCTAGGGGGACAACAGCCCCCCCCCTTCGCGATTTTAGCCCCCCCCCCCTTCGCGATTTCAGCCCCCCCTTTTTTCACTTTTTTCCTGTGGTCTTCTTTGGTTTTATGACACCGCTGAAAAAAATTTTCCGGCACGTTCCCAATTGACTAAAATTACACTGAAATTTCAAAAATTTTCCAAAATTTTCTTTCGAGGGGATCTCGCCCCTAATTCATTACTGCTCTAATGTATATACATGACTTATATCTGCTATGGTGCATTAATAATGAGTAATGCTGACAACTATTATTGGTATTTAGTTATATATTTTGTGTGGCTTTTAATTAAAAACCGTGTGGTGGGTGGAGTGGAGGACGAACGTCTAAGGACAGCCCTTGTCACCCATGGTTTTTCTTCAATTTTTTCCTGTATACAACGTATTTTTCAGGTTTGCTAGTCCCCCCATGGGCCGATTTTTTGTGCTTTTTTTATCTAAATAGGTTAAAAGTTTGAAATATTTGACATAACAAAATCTGACTCTGAACAGACCGCTGCTACAACTATGATTTCACGACAAGTGTTGCTTAGAATTGGTTTTTCTATGCAATTATTATTTCAAAATTCTAAAAATACTCCAGCTTCTGGGGGGGGGGCTGCCAAACCCAGACCCCTGCAACCACTCTTTTTTTACTACCAGTGTTGCTTAGAATTGCTTTTTCAATGCAAATTTTATTTCAAAATTCTAAAAAAGCTTTAGCTTCTGGGGGCTGCCGCCCCCAGACCCCTGCAACGACTATGATTTCACAACAACTGTTGCTTAGAAATGGTTTTTCAATGCAAAATTTATTTCAAAATTCCAAAAAAGCTCCAGCTTCTGGGGGCTGCCGCCCCCAGACCCCTGCAACCACTATAATTGCACGACATGTTGCGTAAATAAAACTTTTTTGCAATATCAATGAAATCAGTAAAAAAATTTTAAAAAGCTGAACTTCCTGCAGACTGCCGCGGACTGCGTGTGCGTTTTCACCCTTTCTCACCCCCCCCCCCCCCCCGGTCGTCGACCATCAGTTCAGCCCCCCCTTCGCGAAATCCTGGGTACGCTACTGCACTTTACCAGGGGTGCCAAAATTAAACGGCACACACGACGCTGACCAAACAATTTAAAGGGACACCCCTGCGCCTATATATTGTGTTGCAATAACAATACAGAACGAGCGGCTACCAGTAACAGCGTTATACATTGACAAATTAACGAAAAACCATGTTTTCAAGGGTGTCAGACTCAGAGGCAGTGGCGTATCCAGGATTTTGCAAAGGGCAAAGGGGGGGCTGCGACCGGGGGTGGGGGGGTGCGGACCGTGACCGACTAGATTTTGGAACCATCTCTCTATAGATACCAAGATCGTCAAAATCAGCTGAAGTTTTGCTGAGCCAGATCAAAAACAAAATTAGTTTCAATTCGGAACTTCGACAATCGACCGACCTGGTCATAAAATTTGACACACTCACATTAAAGTGCTGAACCGTATTGTAACTAAGTTTTCTGATGTCTGATGTACAATTAAAGTGGTTTTCCTACTTATTGCATGAGCAGTGGCGTATTTAGGGGGGGGGGCTGGGTGGCCCGCAGCCCCCCCCTTAGCGATTTGAGCCCCCCCCCCTTAGAGGGTCGCAGCCCCCCCCCTTTCCGAAACTTCAAAAGCTGACAAAAGTGTTTCTGATACCTCCACAATTGACAAATTCTACCTTCAAAATTAAAAAAATCTCTAAGTTTTTTCCATTCTGTTGATGTTCTTTCGGCTTAGATACCTTTTTTCTTTGTGCATGCCTATATATATGCCAGGTCTATTATCATATTCTGTGCTAATTGATTAATGTCTCACATGTTTGTATAGTTAGATAGGGTAAAAAATACAAAATTAAACACAAAGTATACTATTTTTTGCTTTGTTGCATACATGTTTGTATTTTTTTGTTTGTATTTTTTTGCCTACATGATATTTTTTACGATTTTTTCACTTTTTGTTAATTTTAATTTTTGAAGTATTATTACACCAATCTGCACTGGCGTAGCCACAAAAAATTTCGGGGAGGGGGGATGAGTTTTCTTTGTTTTAAAACGTTAAAAATGCATTTAATGGCTATTTTAACGCTAAAAACGACACATATTAGCAATTTTCGGCCAATTTATAGTTTCTGTATAATAAAATTAGCCACAGTCGACCATTTGGAACTTTGAATAATGATCTGCTAACGGCAAGTGTATCCGCGTCTCGTGTGTCAATTTTCAACCCTAAAATTGCAACACACATAAGAAACGGTCGTTCTTGACGACAGATCAGAAAAAGCCACCTGGCAAAAGCATATTGCAACGATAAATCATCGCAAAACCCCAATTTTTGAACGCAGCCATAAAATAGCCTACGCTGGCCCATAGCACAAAAAGATTCACTCCAACTCTTATGTACGCAGCTGTACACAACGGGCTTTTACGCCAAATGGACGTGACTTTTGTTCCCCGCTCGACTATATATAACGTAGGTCATAGGCCCTTGGGGCTATTTTTTGATCCATGGGCTTAAATATTAATGTTTAATATTTTAAAATTATATTTTTTTGTTTATTTTCTGTCAAAAGTGCAGTTGTCAGTCCAATGTAGATGGTTAAAACCTCAAAAAAGCTAAAACTTCTGGGGGCTGCCGCGCCGCCCCCAGACCCCCGCATTGCTAAATGCTAGCTGTAGATCCACTACATTTCTTTATTTCATGTAAAAAGTGCAATTTTCAATGCAATTTCGATGGTTACAATCTCAAAAAAGCTTCTGGGGGCTGCCGCCCCCAGACCCCCGCAAAGTTAAGTGCTTGCTGCAGATTCACTATATACTGTAGTTTATCGATGGTTACAATAACTCAAAAAAGGTCAGAGGGTTGCCGTCCCCGCCAGACCCCTTTTGATCGGCGGTGGCTCACAGTTGCTCCGCACCCCCCCCCCCTCCCCCGGTCGCAGCCCCCCCCTTTGCGAAATCCTGGATACGCCACTGTGCATGAGCTGAGCGCCAAACATGAGTTTTGTTGCTGAGCGCTACCTTAAGGTGGCGCTCATGAAATGTGGATTTTGGCGATTATTTTGAAAACGCGCGCACATGAATATGCATCGTAAGAACAACATTTGATGCACATATCACATGAAAAAAAATTGAAAATTTTTGAGCAAATTTCAGCAAAAAAAATATTTTCACGGAAATGCCTTCACAAGCCAGTGCATTTACACGTATGTATGTAATGAATTTGAGAGGCTGAAAACACTAGAAGCTGTGTTTTGCTTAAAAATACTTAAAACTTTTTAGTGTTTTATTGAGTGTGGAACAATTTTTTGTGAAATAACGCAATATGGTCTTCATGAGACAGAAATATAGTGCGTGTGAATACAAACGCAAATTTTCGACTTGCGATTTTAAAAAATTGGCTCCACAAAAAAAGTTAAAATTTGGCACATAAATGCACCTCATTGTCTTCGAGCGGTCGCAAAATTTTATTTTGAGCGAATCGATCGCATTTAAAAAATTCAGTAAAATTCACGTTTTTCAAAAGTAGCGATTTCATTGTTTTTCAACGTATCGACCATATTCATAAAAAAGGACATTTTGCGCCCGCTTGATCACGTTGAGGTGAGCAAAATGAGCTATTGATTGTGGAACAGCTAGTTACTTGTGAAGAGAAATCGCACGCCGAATTTCCACTCACGTTTGCTCTACAGTCAATGCTAATTTGTATCAATCAACTTAATTTTTTGTGTTTGGGCATACTTTTACAACAGCTTGCGCTTCGAGAATCTGTGGCGAATTAATTTTTCTTGGGCAAAACTGACCTATAGTTGTTTACAAGGTGCTGAGTACGAGTAGTCAATTTATGTACATAACCCGAATTTAAAAAAATAAAAAAAAACTCGAAAATTTGAAATCTGCGTTTTTGTGAATATTTTTTCCATATGACCAAACTGGCTAAAAGTGCGCAGGAAATCGAAGTAAAAATAAATTACTTTATTCCTCTTGATAAATAGACAAACATAGTTGAAGCAAGCGTCTGTCAAATTGGCGTGTTTACACGAGGCCAAATAGTGTTTGTGACCGGCCGCGAAAACCGCCGGCCGGCTCCGGCCGGCGAAGAACTTCGGCCGGCCGGCTGTGAACGGCCGGCCGGCTGTGAACGGCCGGCCGGCTGTGAACGGCCGGCCGGCTGTGACCGGCCGGCCAACCCGTAAAAATCGTCCTGCCGACCGGAACGGCCGAATTTTTGGATAAAACCAGTCCAGAGTGTCATTTTGGCATAAACTTAGCCTGCCGGATTGTTATGCCGGCCTAATTTTGTCAGTCGGTTGAATCTGGCCGGCCGTCCGGCGCCGGCTTTTTTCGGCCTGTCACAAACACTAAGGCCGAACACAGGAAAACCATTCCCTTTCTTCGCGGCTTCGCAAATATTTCCCGGTCATACGTTAGTGTCTCTTTCTTACATTATTTTGCAGGTCAAGAGGTCAAGTGCTTGCAGCTCAGTGAGCTTTTACTTTAGTTAGCCTAATTTTTCAATTACATGTTGTAAAAATATTAATTTTTAGTAAAAACTTCTTCTGTAAATGTACCCATGTGGTACCTAGTCAAACAGTTTTTATTGCACCTCGTAAAAAATTTTTAATACCGCTGACTTCTGTTACTTCTGTGCTCTCTAATTATTTAAAATTCATAGGCGAAGTACAGGCTAAAAACTTGATATTGATTTAAATAAATTTGAAATACAAAGAGACGTTTTTTTTAACTTCATTAATATATATGCTTATATTAATATATATTATGCTTATATATATTTTTAGCTTCATGCGTCTCAGTCGAGCGGCTTGTCTCGGATTTATCGAAGGGGCTGGACTGGCTTGTCTCAGCAATTGGAGGACTTTTTCGTTACAAATGTGACATTTTTTGTGAAATTTTGATATTTTTCTAATTTTTCTGCTTTTTGCTTATTAGTAAAGCATTTTGCTGCCACAAGGCGTAAATTTTCATTTCACAGCAACTAGTTTAAGGAAGGGGTTTGTTGCGTTGGTCTTTAGATCATGTCATGTCTGAGAGAGGGGCTTCTAATCTCAAATCCTCAACTTAGGAAGGGGCTTAGCCTTGTTTTTAAGGGGGGCTACGCAGGTCAAAAATCAAACTTCTCCAATTTTGCTTATTTTCGCATATGTTACTCCCCCTAGGCACCTCTACCTCAGATGAGAACAATTAAGTTTGAAAGTGCACTTTTGGTTCAGTGCGTTTGTCAGTGTATTTACGTAGGCAACTGTGCGCCAAAAAGCCTAAAAGTAACCACTTGGACAGTTCTACATATCAAGCCAATCAGGCTAAAACTTGGCACAATAGTAGCCCACAATGTAAGCGCAAAATTGTGTGATCCGGATTTTCGATAAGTATTTTCAAATCTAAAATCGAGGGAAAAATGTGAAAAAATGGCAATGGCAAAAAACTAAAAGTAAGTCCGTTTAATCCGGAGGTTTTGGAATGGCACTTTTAAGCTTAATTTTTAAACCGTTTCGTCCGATTATAATTAACCCTTTAATCCGGTAAAGGAATAGGCCCTAAGTGACCCTTAAGCTGTTCGCAGTGATTATACATTACATTGTACATGTTTTTTTAAATTTTTACGATTGTACTTTTTTATAATTTTTAGATTATTATTGTATTTGTTTAATTTATTTAGCATAATTTATCGTCTTTCCGTGTCCCGCACGCACGCACGCTTTATTTTATTTTATATATTTATATTTTTAAGCGTGTATTATTGTCTAGAATTTAAGTGATGTGGAGCGGATTGGCACGTAATTTAGGTGCCGCTTCGTTGCAAATGCTTGAGTGGCGATTTGATCCAATCCAATTCAAAATTCCAAAACCCCATATAACCCTTTCATGCCCAAAGGATCATGGGAGATACCCCACGTGGAACTATCATATCTGGGGCTATGCAACTTGACTAGTCTACTCTAGTGACAAGATCTTTTAGCTGTTTTTATGGGGAATTGTAGGTCTTCGCATTTGGCCGGCAATTTTTAGTCCTACTGCCACATAGCGAAGCCTATGCTCATTTAAGCAATGTGCAAATTTGACTTTTTACGCGGCGGCCGCAGCCGCCGCGTATATACTATATTACAAAATGTGAATTCTCATGTATCTTAGCTCACTATGTAAATTTGAACTGATCACCTTGGTAGGTCGTAAAAATGCACTATTTGTGTGGGTGTGTGTAT
>JASANF010013243.1:0-20458 GCA_030248245.1 Trissonchulus sp. WLG1_4
CAAATAGTTTGATTTTCACAGCCTATGAGCAAAACTGCTTTCGCGACACTACCCCATTAAGGTGGCGCTTTTAATTAGTTATTTAATTATTTCAATATCAAGAAAAAACGTTATTTTAGCTTTTATTTTATGTACATAAACTTAACTTTTGCTCAACGCTTCCATAATCTGGTTTTCGGCGAATTACTTTTTCTAGAGAAAAATTGCCATGTAGTTCTGAAAGAAAATTTGTTCAGACGGTTCTCAGGAGTCGATTGATGTGTACAACTGAAGTTGAAAAAATATTGAAAAAATTTGAAAATTTGAAATTTCAGTTTTCGTGAATATTTTTCTAATTTTCCAAACTAGCCAGAAATTAGCAAAAAATCGAGTTGAAAACAGACTACTTTTCTTTTTGATAAACACAATTGGAGCAAGCATCAGCTAAATCAAGCCATTTAACCTGAAAAATATAAACATACAGCAAACCAAGCAATTTAATAAAAAACCAAGCTTTTTCGGGTGTGGATAAAATCCAGCCCCGGTCCGGCCCCGAATTTTAATAGGTTAAGCCCAACCGCGGGTCCAGACATGCCGCTGGCTTAGCATTTTGACAAAATGTTTAAAAATTTTTCATGCACTGTCCGACCGAAATTTTCGGCCGGCCGGCCCGATAGTCGCTGGCCGGCCAGCCAGCCAAAAAAAGTCGGCGCCAGCCGGTCAAAATCGTATTCGGCGTATTCTGGGTTTGTCTAAGTCTGGGTTTGTCTGAGAACTAGATTGGCTGTTCAAATAACAGTTCTAAGCTAGTCACTGCTAAGCTCCGCCTACTCAGTCTATACGTAGTATTGTATGAAACTACGAGGCCTACGGTACGAATTGGCCCAGTAAGATTTTCTGAAATATCTTTAATTAAACATTGTATTCGTTGTATTTCTGCTTAAGTTTTAGCCTTAGGGTGGTCTTGACCCGACTCTGCGGTGGAATTCACAAAAGTGGTT
This sequence comes from Trissonchulus sp. WLG1_4, assembly GCA_030248245.1. Classification (NCBI taxonomy): domain Eukaryota; kingdom Metazoa; phylum Nematoda; class Enoplea; order Enoplida; family Ironidae; genus Trissonchulus; species Trissonchulus sp. WLG1_4. The sequence continues at coordinate 981 of JASANF010013243.1, forward strand.
TTATAATGGTTTTACTTACGTTTTCATATTATTAGCATATAATTTCATTACGAAAAATTGCCTGAGTCATTAAAACTGCGGTAGATGTTCTTGAACTGTGAATTAGCTCCGTTGTAGTTTCAGCAGAACAGAGACTTGGGCCCGTAACATACTAACACTAACGCTTAAACTTAGTGTTTAGACTTAGTGTTAGCGCTTATAAGCGCTAAGTGTTATTCACATACTTAGTGTTTAGTTAAGCGCTTAGCAAACACTAACGCTTAACTTAGGGTTTTGGTTTTCTATTCACAAACTCGCTAAGCGCTTAGGCAATAGATGGTGTGGGGAAGGGGTAGCTCGAGTGGAGGAGGTTCTTGGTTGCCTCGGAAATGAAGGGTATGCAAATTAGGGTATATTAGTGACATTTTCCGACAAATTTGAGCCTTCTTGGTCTTCTAATAGTTCAAAATGAAAAATTGCGTTTTGTTGTTTAAATTCTTTTTTTTGCATTTTTCAGTAGAGCATCTTAATCGAAGTAATTTTTCCACAAGAACTCCTATTTGAAAATTTATATTTTTTACGATATGCCCCCTTAAACATGTAGCGTCGATTTTGCATTTTCCATCAGCTAAAAACAATTTCAACAAAATTTTAGTTCGAGAAAATTATATATTATTAATAAAAAATAGTAATTTAATTAAATCTATAATCATATTTATAAATACAGTATGGAAATGCCAATAAATCACGAATTTATGATGCACATCGCCACATCAAGCATGGAACGCACTCTAAGCGAAAGCCAAACTTAAACACTTAAATTTTGCTAAGCGATAAGTCAAGTGTAATACTAATTTTTAAGTGTTTATTTTGTGAATAACAGTTTAGTATAAAATAAGCGCTAACACTTAGCAAACGTTTAATGTTAGTATGTGAATAACACTCAGCCTGAGAACACGGGCCTTGCTGTGCGGCAAGCATGAAACTTCAACTCAGCTAAAACTTTATATGGTTTAAGAAAATCTACGAAATTTGTAACGAATAAAATTATTTGAAAAAATAAAAAACGTAATACTTAAAACCATGGTTTTATAAAACCACCTTTGTGAAAACCACCCTGGTGGTCGGTACCTGAACGTGTAATTACAGAAAAAAATTTATGAATTACAACATTTGTGCATCATAATTGCAAAAATGCAAATTTCAGATAGAGCGCTACCGTAAAACTGGGTAGGCGGAGCTTAACGGTGATTGGCTGCGAGCTGTTATCCCAATAGCCAATCCAGTCCTTTGAAAAACCCAGACTAAACCACCGTAACCAAGGTGACACTCAGGGGAACCGACTTTGGCGTTTAACTTTTTTCAGCGACATTGTTGACACAATGTTTTAAGGTGGTGCTCTGAATAGTTTCCATGACTTTATTATCTTATAAGTCCACGTAGGTTCTAGCTAGAATACTTTTCGTTTAATTATATTAAAGCCTTCTACAAAGCTCGGCTTTTGAATAAGTTTCACGTTCCTGCCGCCTTGGTTTAATTTTTTATGACCGATTGAAAATTTCTATTTTCCCTTAATGCGCACAATTTTTCAAAAGGCATAATTGAGCGAAACTTTGCTCAAATTTTACGATCTAAAGCTTAAACTGTAGACAATTATGTTGCCGAGGTGGGTTTTTTCTTACAATTTTAATCCAATTGTTTTGTTTCAAAACTACTTTTTCTAAAACTTTTCAACTTTGAAAAGCTGCAGACTTTCACCAAAAACAGAAATCCGCAATTTTTAAAAAGGTACACCTGCATTTACTTGTTTTCTAACTATAACTCAAATTTCAGAATGAAAAAATGACATGAAGGGGAGCTACTACGAATCAGAAAAGGTTATTGCCGATCAGAAAAACCCAAAAAGTTTTGCCCACACAAACGACAGTGTGAAAAAATAGAGCGTATTTTTTAATGGAAATAACCGTTGAGAAAAGTTAGAGAAGCCAAAAAATAGCTAGAGAAAAATTAGCTTGAAAAATAATGTATTTTTTCAATGTCGCTCAATGTAATTTGCAAATTTTGTTAAAAAGGGTGGCCTACACAAACAACTTTTAAAAAGTTTCAGTCACCGATTCGCTGCGACAAACCGTTGTAAAAAGTAACAAAAACGATATACAATTTTTTGAAAAATCGATTCGAACATTTTGCTATGTTAAAATTCAGGTCAAAAAATAAATTTCCACGAAAACTACATGTTATGTATATCAAACAAAAACTAATTCACTGCTAAACAACGTTTTTTCAGGAACAAAAACCTAACAAGTTCTTCTGCTGAGTGAGCAGCGGTTACATTATGAGGTCTGAGTGTCAATATTCCAGAGGAAATATTAAACGCGGCCATTAATTGTGGACGAAACAATATTCATGTTCCGAATTCTCTGCACATTTACTGCTGATTAGTTCCAAAGCCTCTCCTCAAACATCAAAACTTTGTGTATAAACACGCTTCGAAGTAAAAAAAACTTATTGAAACAAAATTGTTCTACATTTATTTTTCAAAATGAGAAAAATTGTTTTACATTTATTTTTCGAAATGTTAGGTCTCACCGAGATTTGAACTCGGGTCGCTAGATTCCGAATCCAGAGTGTTAACCACTACACTACGAGACCATTGAAACAAAAACGTTAAATTCAACTAATGTAAAGTTCTTGAAGCACGGAATGACCGTTACGTACAAACAATCTAAAACAAAAAAAACATTGTCGATAGTGTTAGTAGCATGATAATGATATAATAGTGCAAACGTCGATAACTTGTTTTGTAAATTGACTTATTCACTTCAATGCTTTTAATTAACTCAATGCTTGTACTTAATAATAAATTGCAAATATGTACAATTGTACGCTTGCACGACATAAACTTCTGTTCGTTTCTCGTCTGTACGTAAACTATTTCATATCATTCGCAAGCCCGATTAGCTCAGGTGATAGTGCGTTTAGCATCTATTGAGCATCTGATTGCGGATCACAATGTTGGCGGTTCAAACCCGCCCCGGAGCTGCATATTTTGCATTCTATAACAGTGCTACATAGGTACTGAGAGCTGCGGGAAGTGTCAATTTGTCGATGTGTGGCAGGTAAGCGAGGTACCTACCCTTTTAGTGTTAATTAACACAAAAAAATTGACCTACCCAGATTAACGTAGGACTTTGAAATTCTGAATATAGTATATACGCGGCGGGGGCCGCGTAAAAACGTGACTGAAAACTTTTACTGCCCTAAGTCAGTTATTCGGAGCGCCACCTTAAAGAAAAGTTGGTCCGAATAAAATAAGCTTTCATTTCATGTGCATATAGCCATTAAACATTATTCTGTAAGTTAATTAGGCATCGGTCTGACTGAAGCTCTATGGTAATGCAGTTGTCTACCTACACAAAAGCCTACAACATATGCAGACACCTAGCGCTAGCTTTGTTTCCAAAATTTTTGTAAGGTTGCTCCCCTTGCCCCTTTACTTATTCCTGATAAGTTTTTTTCCTGTTGGGCCACAGCCCAACAGGTATTTAATTTTGATTCTGGTATCTTTAACACAGTTCTAGCGTTAAAGTGTGTCTGTGCGGAGTGTGTTTCACACATCTTCTATCGTAGCTATGCAACTGTCACACTAAAATGCCTTGTAGTTTCACTGTGTTGCTGAGATCGGAGCTGTTTTTGAGAAGTAATTCGAAATGCAAAAGACTGCCAATAAATGACCAACTTAGAATCAAACCTACGGCCTCATGGTTAAGAATTTATCAAACTAACCACTCGACCACACAGATCAGTAGAGTCCCAAGACTTCACTAAAAGTATATATGTATATATAATAATAGGATATTATTAATAGGATATAAATTATCCTAAAGCAAATCGGCAACAATAAATATACTAATCAAGATCCAAAAACAGTTATATAACTCAGCACATGAATCCGCATTTGCAAAATCATAAAATTTAGGACTAATTCGCTCTTGGAAAATTTTGTTAAAGGTTGGCCCAGGTCCACCCACAGCGTTAAAATACTGGTACCTAACATATTCAACGACAACTAAACGATCTTTCTTTGTGGTCTCCGTGGCGCAGAGTACTAGCGCATGGGTTTCTTAACCAAAAGTTTGCTGGATCGAGCCCAGCCGGAGATAACTTTTTTAAATTTTACGCAATTTAAGTCGATTAGCTGTTAAATATTTGTAGCAATAACTTATTTTAAGTCTTGATCCCGTATCCATTGTGCACTTTGGTCAAATTCTGTTAAAATCTTTGCAAAAGAAGACGTTTTGTATGGAAGATAAATCAAGTAAATAACCTAATGCTGTAGCTGGCCCAACAGGTTTACGATGGCCCCTGGCCAATGTGCTTAAAAATAAATTCTTGATGCTTACTGAATTATTTTGCCGCAGATTGGGCTTGTTATTATTATTATTGCTAATATTCATGGTTCCACGCGCACAATGTACACGTGTGTGTGTCTGTGGATATATGCGACGTATATGTTACTGTATATCATGAGAGGTGTGTGTTGCGTGCGTATTGTATGCATTTTTTGCCAGCCAGTTCAATTACGTGCATAAAATGCAAATGAGCTAACGTCTGACATTCTGCCAATATTACGTTTTGTTTTTATTTTAGCTGTGTGCAGTTTTTCTACAATATGAGTGAAATTTTTACCCACAAATTTATCTTCGTGTGTCGTTTTAGATAAGCGCGGGCCGCGGGGTGCCTTTAAAAGCCCCAGACGCTAAGTGAACCTTTTCTAGTGTTTTTATTTTTTATATATTTTAGCTAAAAATTTTTTTGTTTGGAACATTTTCAACTTAATTAACCGATTTAACTCCGCTACGGCGGAGGTGTGCGGTTTGGTTGTGTAAAGACATTCTAAGTAGGAATGTCGTAATGTGTATCGAAACTCACTCCACTTTGTTGTAAACTTTAAAGCTGTTAAGTTGGTTAGTTGCTCAGCTGCTCAGCGCTATAATGCCAAGAAAGGCAATTTCCAAAGCAGTTGCAGTTCAGCGCGGAAAAGGAGCTGCTCAGTCCAAGGCCAGCTCTACGAGGCGTGGGTGAAAGACAAAACACAGCCATACATAAGCAGATCACCAGTGCAGCGCAAACAAGTCAAAAGCCCGGTCAAAGCGCAGCTCAGCAAAGCCAAGAACGTGCAAAAACCGATAAAAGACAGCAGGCAGGACGAAACAGAGACACCTCCGGGACAGGAGACTGTTTCGGATGCCGCAGGCGACGAGCAAGAAAGCCGTGACCGTTCACTCGACGGGTCGGAGGACGAAACGGTCAATCTAAACCGGTCAGCTGGCTGTCCTACTGACTGCATTGCCGCCTTCCCAACGCAACAAGGTAATTTTGGCGCAGTTTCCGGAAAGAGTCAGTTGACTATGTTTGTCAACGACAACCTGCGCAGAAAAATTTTAGAAATAGAATTCGTGGATTTAAACATTTTGTTACCTAATGTTTTTGATGGCTGCTCTAACCCTTCTGAAGTCGTTCTCGATAATACTACCGGAGCACTAAGAGTGAGAAAGGACAAAAAAATATTCTCGCTTTTGACCAGTGAATTTCGGCTTTCCTGGTCTATATTTCGGTAATTATCGAGGCCGAGCCAAGTGAAGGGATTCAGTTGCTCGCTTATATTGAACGTATTCGTTTTGCGGCCAGTTCATTTTCTGGCAATGGTTTCTTACGGTATGATGAATTTTTCAGAGCCGAAAAAGCTCGGGGTTTGTTTTTGTCGTGGGCAGAAGTAGACACTACGCTCTGGACCCACATTTTCACCGGCGCCCAATCCCGGCCCCCTAATAAAAACATTGGTTTTCATTCAAAAAATTCGTCGGGGGAGATCCAAAAACTTTTCGTTATTTGTCATGCTTCCAGTTTAACAAAACAGGTACTTGTAATTTTGGCGTGCGATGTCGTTTCAGACATGAGTGCCAGCAGTGTCGCGGCCAACATGCGGCTTACTGCTGTCCAAGCGCTACGACCAGTAGCGCAGGCGCCACCCCAGGGGGTCCTACTTCAAAACGCTCAAAAGGGCCCAATACAAGTACTCTCGTTTAATCAAAACACATTCAACTGCACCACCCTACGCGGCTTGTGGGAAGACCGATCAGTATATACAAGTATCAACGTTACACTATTGTACAATGAACTGTCAAGTATCTCTAACCAAAACTTTACTAACTATATCATCAGAAGATTTCTAAAAGGTTTTTGGATAGGATACGCGTCGGGCCGAAAAGGAATTGAATGTCACCTAACCTAAAATCGGCCTCACGGAACCCAAGCGCTCTCAAATCAGCCATTGACAAAGAAGTTGCTTTAGGAAGAGTTTCCGGACCATATAAATACCCACCTCTTAATAATTTTTAAGCACACCCATTAGGTCTAGTGCCCAAAAAAGAGTCTTCAGAGTTTCGCATGATTTACCATCTCTCTTACCCAGAATTCGACTCCATAAATGATGGAATACTCAAAGAACACTTTCCTGTAAGATACGGTTGTATTGATGACATAAACGATATCTTAGCGTGCTTACCTCCCGGTGGCTACATGGCTAAATGGGATGTAAAATCTGCTTTGAAAAATATTCCTATCATACTTGAAGATTATCACGTGCTGGGACTTAGTTGGGAAGTAGCTCCCCATGTATTTGGGAAAGATTTGCTTGCGCCTTAGAACAAATTCTGAAACTTAACTATGGAATTAGCAATATAGTTCATCTGATGGACGATTTTTGGATGGCTGCCGAGACCCCGTCCAAGTGTCAAATTCAATTGAAAACTGCGATCCAACTCTTTAATAACCTAGGAGTTCCGCTAGCTCACGAGAAGCAACAAGGTCCGATTCAAGTTTTGACTGTTTTTGGCATCGAAGTGGACACTATACAACAGCACATCCGATTACCTCAGGACAAGCTTAAAAGCTCGATAACTTACTAAAGATGGCCAGCCAAGCAAAATCCATGACTTTGAATCAGTTGCTATCATTAAGCCATCTTTCATTCGCATGCAGAGTCGTAGCACAAGGGCGGCCATTTATTCGTAGACTAATTGACCTCACAGTCGGAAAGAAATTTCTGTCACATTATATCCGGCTGTATACAGAAGCTTGTAAGGACATAATGGCTTGGTAAACTTTTATCAAAAATTGGAATGGCATTAGATACTTCAGAAATGGCAGCAATTGTTTTATCACTCTTTTCACTGACGCAGCTAGTTCTTTGGGTTGCGGCGGCGTGCTAAAAAGTCACTGGTACTCTACCCGATGGCCAGCGTACGTGCTTGATGGCCATCATAAAGATCATCGTTCAATACAATAGATGGAGCTTGCAGCAGTCGCAATCGCTTTGGTGGTATGGTTTCCAGTTTGCTCAGGCCATACTGTCCTCTGTAAGTGCGATAATTTGGCCTGTTGTACATATGCTCAACAACCGTACTACCAAAGTACGAACTTATGCATCAGTGAATTATCTATCAAGTATATACCCGGTCAGAGTTCGTGCTGTTGACTAACTAACTAAAAAATATAGCTGTTGACGCACTTTCTAGAGGCTGTTTTAAGGATTTCGAAGAAACAGCGCGAATGGGCAAGATACTTGCACGCACTCCAATCACCGACGATATTTGGCAAAACTTGATTACGAGCTCGAACATTTATAGAGAGCCTCAATCAGCGACAACACGTGGAGACTATACATGAACGCATGGAAACAGTTTGAAGTATTTTGTAAACATACATGTCTTAACGGCGTTAATTTTAAAGGACAGATTAAGTACTTTATAGTCGATTTGAAAATAAAAAACTTTTTTTGCACGAGTAACTCAATTATATACTTACAGGAATTGATTTTATTAGTCAAACCAGAAATAAGGACTTTCTGGACCTTAGTCAACCCCCTTTTCCACATGGCCTCGAGGTTATAAACAAAAATCGCCAAAACATATAGCTAAAAATAGATCACCCGTTACTGTTTTTTTGTTATTCAAGATTGTTTCTGCCTCGGACAGTCACATAAGATCAAAAAATGAGTCAATCACGTTTAAAGCGGTGATCGTGACTATGTTTTTTGGTCTCTTGAGAGCTACTGAAATATCGGACTTGGTAAACGCAGTACAGTTAAGTCACACTACAGGAAAATATGAAATTAAGGGGTACTTCCCTAAGTCTAAAACAGATCAGGGGGCTAATGGGTGGTATTTCTCAATTCCTTGCTTGTGTAATAGCAAGTGGCCATTCTGTCCCGGTTATATTTTTTTTTTTTTTTTTTTCAACACCTTAAAAAAAAAACCCCCAAAATCTAGCAGCAGCAGCAGCAGTGCCAGTAGTAGCTGTCGTAGTAGTAGTAGTAGTAGTAGTAGTAGTAGTAGTAGTAGTAGTAGTAGTAGTAGTAGTAGTAGTAGTAGTAGTAGTAGTAGTAGTAGTAGTAGTAGTAGTAGTAGTAGTAGTAGTAGTAGTAGTAGTAGTAGTAGTAGTAGTAGTAGTAGTAGTAGTAGTAGTAGTAAATATGGTGTTACATAGTTGCGTTTTATTTTCTGCTGCCTGGAATTCGAAATTATTTTAATCTCAATATATGGAACGTTTGGAATATGTGACTAAATAATGTCAAAACACAACGATACTGATTTTATTGCACCAGACGCAGACATAGCTGACAGTGATACCTACCGACTTGTATTACCAGTCCCATTGTCAAAGAGCCATAAGTGTCCGGAATGTGTCAGCAAAGAAACAACCATAACAATCTAAAAAGCCTTTGTCGCTGTTTTGCGAAAGGTAGAACAGTTGAATTCATTTTCGAATGCAGTCCTGCAAGAAACATTTGAAAAACTCCCCTTTCCCACCAGCACCTCCAAACCCCCCCCCATTTGAAAACCAAAAACTCTTTTTCCCAAAAATCATTCATTAAAACTTTACCTTTATCAGGCCATAACATCAAACAAAATAAAAAAACCCCCCCAAAAACCCAATAAAACTTGCCAAAAACAACCCCACTTTGCCCACCCCACCCACCCCCCCTTTTTAAACACAAAACACACTTTTTTGCACAATTTATCTAAAAAAAAAAAAAACACAACATAAAAATCACTTGTTTTGGAATCCGGTTATATTGTCAAACAGTATGCAGTTACGTTAGTTAAAAGTCTGCAATGGTTTTTATTTACTACACCAAAAGGAACTGTTCCTACGAGAACATACATTGAAAAGTTACTATTTTTTGTAGTTGGAGAAAATCCTGATTACTTTAACACACATTTTTTGCATAGGGGCTGCCACTGAAATGGCACAAAGTGGCACTCAAGATTGGGCTATGCAAAGCATTGGTCGCTGGCGTTCTAGCGCATACAAATCCTACACAAGGCTAACCCCCCAGTTTGTGAAACGACGTTTCATGCACATGGCTTAATGTTTTTGTCGTCAGCTGTGTTTTTTGCAGAATGTTCACTAATGCAGAGGAAATAAACTATTGATTGCGTGGCCACGGGTGCACTGTCATAAAAAATAGTATAAAATTACATGAAATGGTTTGGTTTTTTGTGATATTTATGAGATTGAAAAGAGAAGGAGACGGGAAATGAGTGAGTGGTAAGGTGCTGTCCAGCGGGTGGATGCCTTCGGTGAGTGCAGGCTTCTGATAGTGTGGTTAGGTCACCCCGAGAGAAGCCCTCGGTGAGTGCGGGCTTCTTAGTGCGTGGGGAAGCTCGAGATTCGCGCTAGTGGTTTGGATGGCTGGACAGCGCCTACCCGTCTGCCCTCTCTCTGTCTTGGTCTTTGTAGTTGGTTAGGTTACTGTAACCGTAGCTGTTGGCGGAGTTAAAATATATTTAGTTTGTACCACTCAGTGTTTGGCAGGCTGTAATTCTAATGACAAACTATTTTAATTTACATATAGTGTTTGTTTTTCAGATAGAGTTTATTGTTATCCTTGTGAGAACCCCCACATGGGGCCTTTATATATTGTGCGCTTTAATTTCTTGGATTTTCTTTCCTTGTACGGTATAAGTTACGAGTCGTCTAATACTATCCAGCTGCCAACTCGTAAATAGTGTCAATCTCTCAAAAAAATTAGCTTTTGTCAAAATTTTAGATAAAAAGTGACTGTCATTTTTAAAAACAAAAAACAATAAATTAGTAAAAATCAATTTGGCTCACTTGACAGATTATCCTTTTTAACCCCATAAATTTAAATTGATTACAATTGACCAAGTATTTACAAATTTACATATGTATCAAGTTGGTTGAAAAGGGCTGTTTTTAAGCTTCATATTGTACATCCGCTACTATTAGTTAGCCCCAGCTTTGTTTCCAAAATTTTTGTAAATTGCTTTTTCTTACCCGTTTCTGATAAGCTTTTATTATTATTGCTAATATTCATGGTCCCCGCGCACAATGTTTGTGTGTGTGTGAATATTTGCGATGTTGAGTAAACGCGTTTTTTCAACTTTTTTCCAATTTTTTTTTAGTTTTTAGCTAAACGCTTTTTGTTGAAACATTTTTAACATAAAATAACTTTATTTCTTATCATTCACTGTTTGATAGGCTGTAATTTTAGTGACAAACTATTGTAATTTACATATAAGTTTTGTTTTTCAGATGGAGTTTGTTGTTATCAGTGGGAAAGCCCCCCACATGGAGGCCTTATATATTGTGCGCTTTAATTTTCCGGATACAGGAGAGCCAACCAACAACCAACAATATCGTGGACGACAAGGAACAAAGGGAATCTTTTATGGTAAGAATTTTTTCAAAAAACAATTTTGAATTATTATATATATTTAATTATATAGCTACACCAACGTTTAATGGCTAACTCATTTTACAATAATAGATGCAACTTTTAAAAAATTAACAACTGTGAGATATTTCTTTTTATTCCGACTGACCTTTATAAAACTGACCCTGTTTTATACAATACTGTCCATCTAGGTTTCTGAATTAATATTAATTAAACTTTTCGCAGATTTAATTGGTTTTTAATATAATTTATTATATTTGTGATAATTTTATAAGTATATTCCATAAAACGGTCAATTTTCTTTTAAAAAACTGTTTAAAATTATTTCTCGATTAATTATTATTTTTTTTGGAATTAAATTAATAAATAATATTCTACTGATTAACTTTAGAGCAAGAGGCCCAGCGTTTGGCGGATGGTAAATGTAAATTTTCACCTGGGAGTGCCCAGTTCCTCCTTTATTACACTTCTCACCCCTTTTACCATTTTAACAGTATGAATTTACGCTCAATAATTATAATTTATCATTATATACGTAATCTGCCCTTCGCTGTTTAATGAAAAATTGTCTGCAAAACTGTAGTTCTGCGACGTTATATTCAGTCGCTGCCTATTTCTTGACCTGTACGGCGGTGGCCCTTTCTCACTGTATTTCTCGCTTGTCCCACCGTATTCTGCCGAAACGGCTTGTGTGTTTATTCTGTGTTTTTTTATTAAATAATGCTAAACCTCACCGGTGTTTAGCGTCCTTCGGCAGTTTAGGCCAAGAGGCCTTGCCAATTAATACGCCCGTGTGCTCCATTTATTGTGTTCTGCGTGTCCGTCTGCGGATACTGCGACTTGCCCAGTAGACTAGGTAAACTCCTTAGTTTTGTTGGTGTCCGGCAATCCCGGCCCGCACGGAAGACCCCGCTCATCCTACCTGGAAGCCCTGCCGGCGGTTTGGTTATGTTGAGTGCGTGAGAAGTCTTTCCCCGAGGCTGACACCTACCGTTCCAGCTTGGGCGATTAGTTCGCGCTGCATGAGTAGCCGCCGTACATATATTTCTTGCAGAGCGTAGTTTGCGCTTCCTCATGCCATCATGCGATGGAACTGAAACCTGCCCAAAGATATTACACAACTGGTGGCCGGTGTGACAGAGTCACGAAGAGGAAGTAAGGTATTTTATTTACTTAAGTCTGACAAAAAAATAGTTGCACCACTTCAGAAACCGAAACAGGCAATTACAGTTATGAAAAAATAGATTTTGCTATCAGGAGTACAAAAACTACTTTTTGACTCACGACTTAACTAACATTAATGAAACTTAGTTTAGATCATACGTGGATAGGAAAGAAAGTTTTATGAACCTATGTTAGCATACTCAGTTTTCAATAAGACAAAAAAAGTTCAGTGTATTTAAGCTTTAAGTTATAGTTATAACGGTTATCAGTCTGTATATTGTAATATAAACTTTATTTGCTTTGTGTTTTAGCGAAGAAACGTGCCGTTGCCGTTGCCGTCGTTTAAACCAATCAAAGAGTTCCCGTCATATCCTAGCCGAGCACTGAAACCAGGTCGGCTGAGCCAAAAATTGCGCTGCGCGGACCCCAGAATGACCCCACGACATTGAGCACGGATCGCAATCCGAATTAGATGAGGATCTTTTGGAGGATGATGAACCCAAAAATCTATTGAAAATTCAGTTGATTTAATAGCAATTACAAATAACGTCATACTTCAACAAAGCGTTGAATTTTAGGAATTGTACCAAAAATTTGACAGCCATTCTGTCTGTTGTGTTATTTTGATAACCCATCCAATTCCAACAAGACTATTTACCGCTTTAACTGATTTTAGGCGATTTGTAAAAAATTGTTTAAAAATAATGTGAAATTTTATTTAGCGGTTATTAATATTAAGCAAATTTATTTACAAATTAAGATTAAACTAAGATTTGTTTTGTTTATAAAGCTTTGTATATAAAACTAAACTTTAAAATTTTAGTTTCCGTAAAAATTAAATAAACGCAAGCAAAATTTGCAAAAATTGACTCAAAACTTCCGTTGGTTGTTTTGCTGATAAATAATTTGTATTGGAATGATTGTAAAGTCAAAACAAAAAATGATTCTAATAAAATGGATGTTTTGTAGGAACCGACGACCAGGATCAAGCGGATGCTGGATGCGGCAAAAAAACATTACAGCTTCTGTTTTGGACGCTCCGAGTCTGAAGTTTTTTAATATTTTGCGGAAAATTTTTGACGTTTTAATTATGTTTCAAAACTAGCTTATTTTTTAGTTGCATAACAATTCACAATTACAAAAGGCGTGGAACATACTTTTGTAATCTTGTTGAAAAACGAGAAATAATTGCAAATGTCTGTGTATTATAAAGTATGTCCCACGTCCCTTGTAAGTTGGAGTTGTTATTTAGTTTGACTTTATAGACGTGTGTGTGTGTGATAGATTGTGCGCTAATGTATCTTTAACTGTTACAAATCTTTAGCCAATCAACTTTTGGACCTTTGCAATCATTTCGTAAAAATGTATGTATATGCTACATTTGTTCTCTCAGTGCCAATGCCCCAGTGAAAATATCGAACGACGTAAGGCTCATGCTTTACACGTGAAATTGTATATTTCTCGAGGCATACAGTTTCCGTCTATAGTTATAATGAATTAAGTTGTTGAATATGGCTGACACCTGACTTTACATCGCCATAAAATTTTCGAAAAATTTGCTTTACTAGGTTGAAATCAAATTTTTTATACTTTTTGTCTTGATTTCATCAGAATTTGTTTCATCTAAAACTATCAGTTTTTTGTTTATTAAGGATTGTATTTGCCACGAAGTGGGAGGTGAATGCTAAGCAGGTTGCCAACGCAAAAACAAATTCTTGTGGTCGAAGCCTTGCCCCTTTAAAATTTTGCTTGTCAAAGACAAACCCCTCAGTAGTACGTGTAAAGAGCTACTCAAATTTTTACCGAACGTAAAAACACTCGTAGTCAGCGACCAAGCCACAAAATCTTGCACCGTGGAAACGCCGACGTTTTGTTGCGAAATCAACGTACAGCATTTGATGCTCATTTGACTGGTTAGTTTTTTATTTTGGCCCTACGTAGTATAATACTGAATTAGTTAATTTATATCTAGTTTAACATTTTTTGCATTGTTTTATTTTTTTCATTTATTTTTTTTTTTATCCTTTCCTTCCTACTACTCCATCGCTAGCTACTCTACTCACCAGCCAATATTGCAACATAAATATTACACAAATACATACTCGAACAAAATCAAACTAACTAACTATCCCGCGATTTGATCGCATATGAGGTGATTACGGGTAGTCAACGAAGGGAAAAATTCCAGGAGTCATAACTTTTCATATGGTTTTATATGGGGCCATAACTTTTTATATGGTACATCGACATAAAGTTTTTTAAAAATGCTAGCGTTTGTCAAAAGCTATCGTTTGATATGTCGCAGGATGACGTAAAAACCAACCAACGTTAGGTATTAATTAATAGTCTGCGCTGTTTGAACGTTGCGTCCGTCATCGTCAAGTAAGGTATCGTTCGTATATATTTAGTATTGTTTGTATATCGCATAAGGTATCGTTATATATATAAAAAAAAAAAAAATATATATATATATATATATATATATATATATATATATATATATATATATATATATATATATATATATATATATATATATATATATATATATATATATATATATATATATATATATATATATATATATATATATATATATATATATATATATATTTGTTAGACGGAATTGTATGTGAAACACTTAATTTTTTGACATACATATTGCATAATTTTAGCCTTTTAAGTAGCAATTTTTAATATTTTTTATTTTACATATGTTTATATTTAAATTTAAAAATGATTTTCAAGCATAAAATGTATTTAGTCATAAATTGAATTGTTTATGTTCTATAATCTGTTATTACTTCCAATATAGCATATTATTTTATAAATATATTGCTTTTGTGAGCTTATCGACTATAATAGAATCTTAGTTTGTATTCTTAAATTACAGACTAATCTTTGAAAACGCCGTGAAAAATTTTTTGTGTCCCCCACATCAGTAGGTTAATTTAAAGTTACTTCTGCATGTAAAACTACTTGTATTAGATTCGCTATTTGACTAATACAATTGTTGTGTGCGCAATACAGCTAACATTTGCAACAGTTAGATTTGTGTACACCGGTTCAATTGAGTAATAGTTATTTTTTCTTATTTTTAGCCAAGTTTTGACAGCAGTCCCGTTGCCCAGTGGACCGCACCGTTCACAAACTCATGAAAATTTAATTTCAAGTGAAAACACGTACGATCAAATTTATGATTACGATTGTTTTGCATAAGTTGAGGCTGTGTGTCATAATACCACATATAAAATTCCAAAAAGTTTGTCAAAATAAATACGGCTTAAAGCTAGAGTATTGCAAATACAACTTGCATAACAATAGCGTTTTCAGTGATTTTGCTTGCCTACTGAAATGTATTTTTAATTAATTATAATAAATGGCAGCGAAACAGTTTTTTTGTACAAATAGTGCTTGCTAGTTCAGAACATTAATTGTTTCAGCTTTGTCCACTCGCCTGCCGTGTCTTCCCCATGCGAACGCTCCACTTTTGTTTATATGTTTATGTGTTTATGTCTTTATGTTTATTTACTTGTTTATGTGTATTTTTATGTATCTAACTCTTGTAAGTGCGCACCTGTTAAGGGACTGACAAGATTTAGAAGACTTTTTGATAACTTTATCGACTGAACGGACATACGGATGTAAGGCTGAATCGACCAGAAAGGCTAAGGCTACGTAGATAATTGTGTTTGCCGTTTACAAGAGTCAAACACTTTTTATTTTATTTAATCCTGCTTGCATTGATTTTGTTTTTACATGACGTTTAAGATATTATGTTATAGTGTCATATTCATACGTAGGCAGGTAGCAAATACTGAGGGGAAGAGCCACCAGGGGAAAGAGGCGAGGGGAACAACATTTCCGGCCATTTTCGCTTCCTGAACCATCAATTTTGGTGTTGTGAGCAACCTTAAAAACATTATAGGGGTGAAGCACCTTTTTTAGGTGGTTCAGGGGGTCTGCATATGCTTTGTGTTGATATACTGCAAGTATTTTGTGTTGTAGTTTGGAGTGGCAGAGCAAGATCAGTTTGGTAACTTGAGGTGAGGGGGGAGGAATTGGCAAAATTTAATTTACGGTTCAAATCAGGGTTATAGAACTTAATGCATAAAAAAGGTGATGCATACTCTACGGGAAAAAACACTATGTTCACCATTATGCGTACCTAGGGTCGATTCATGCTTACAACCGCATGTCTGTTCAGCCGACAAAATTGTAAAATATTCACAGCACAATCTGATTTTATTCCTTATTACTAACGTGATTATATCGTAGGTTTGTCAGCTATACGGAGATATGGCTGTAGTATGAATCGAGTCCATAGTAGTTAAATTTTGGCCAAATCGGCGGGTAATCTGATTTGTGCTCATCGGCCAAATTTGTACAAAAGTATCCAAGCTGGACTTTTCGGGTTGGAAGTCACAAAAAGTGTATGAGATATATCTTGTGTGTTTAGCAAATAGCTATAATAAACATGAAACTTGTTTAAATATCGAAGTCCTCAAACTAGAAATGAGCTTTACGGCCCTGAGGCGCAGCCCGGCCCGGCCCGGCCCGGAAGGGCCGGGCCGTGCCGACCGGCAACAGTTTGAATCAGGGCCGGGCCGGGCCGGGCCATGGAAATTTTGCATCAGGGCCGGGCCGGGCCAGGCCGCTATGCCATCAGGGCCTCAGGGCCGGCCCGGCCTTGATATCAACCCTGTCCTGACTGCTGTCAGAAGCAATCACGTACGTATTTATGTACGCTAACGGCACAGCCTGCGTAGCAGCCTGTCGTGTGGTGTGTTCCTAGTGTGTGTCGCTGTGGCATCTTTTCCAATGTTGCTGTGTGTTTTAATATTTGTATATTATAAGTTATACTACTTGTATTTTTTCATAGAATTTTGTAGCTTTTGCTGTTTGACAGTTCTATTACTTTTAGTAAAAAATGTAATCCAAGGTTTAGTGTTAAATTTAACACAAGGGTTTAACTTAACCCTTTGGTCCTTAACCCGGAAGGAAAAATTTTCTGATACGTTTCCAATTGATCAAACTTGGCCTAAAAATAAAAAATTTCCCCCTATTTTTTGAGGGGGCTGCCGCACCCAGACCCCTGCGACTCTGTGGCTTACTATTCTTTGTTACTATTTTTCATCAAAGCCTATACAATATGCATACATGAGTACATTATGCTACATGTCTGATGTGACGTTACCATCTTTTGTTTTATTTGATCTGTCGGAAAAAATTTCGGATACGTCTCCAGTTGACCAAATTCGGTCTAAAAATTGTGGTTTAGTGATTTTCCGTTTGTAGAGCGTCATATAAGAGTTCAATAGCTACAAAGTGCATTTTAATCCATTACAAAAATTGAAAAGTCATTCCTCCCGAAGTTTTTTCTGGGTACGCCACTGGTGACATATACTGTTTTTATCATGAACTTTTCACGCAAACTTTTTTCAAGCTATAGTATGTAGCTACTCAGTAGCAAAAGAAACAAACAAGGGGAACAGGAGAAGGACAACAGGGGCGCGCGACCACAAAAACGAAGACGACAGAGAAAGAAGACAAAACAAAAAAAAAAAAAAAAAAAAAAAAAAAAAAAAAAAAAAAAAAAAAAAAAAAAAAAAAAAAAAAAAAAAAAAAAAAAAAAAAAAAAAAAAAAAAAAAAAAAAAAAAAAAAAAAAAAACAACCTTTAAGAGACACACTAAGTTCTTCAACTGACAAGGGCAATCGAATTGTCAAGTAATGAAAATCAGGGCCGAACAGGGTCGGGCCGGGCGGGCCGACGTCGACGCCAATCAGGGCCGGCTCGGGCCGGGCCGTAGAAAATCTTGAACAGGGCCGGGCCGGGCCGAACAAAATTTCCATCAGGGCCGGGCCGGGCCGAAAAAGCCGGCCCTGATCTCATCTCTACCTCAAACTCTTTTTGTCAAAGAAATTCTACTTGATAGAAATAGGTTTTTCTGGTATTTGCAGACATTTGTCAGATACTTATTACACACACTTTAGTGCTCTGTGTGAGTTAAGTCTTTTCCAATAGTTTGGGTACATGTGTCATTTCTTTTTGAACACCATCTTAAATTTACAAGTCGTAGCCTGGTGTCTTTTTGAGCAATTGCATAATTTGATCTGTGAACAAGGATATGTGGTCAGCTTACTAAAAGCGTCATGGGTAAAAATTTTACATAACTATACATTATATAATTAAGACTTAATTATTTAGATTCATGAGTGAAAGCTATGTACTTCATGCCACAGAACATAGAAATAAAGCTACTCTACAGTTAGCCGTTTGTTTCAGTAACTCTTTCACGAAAATTCTTATTATCACTAAAATATTATTAAATAAATTATAAGCTAGTTATGATGTTAATGATAATATTTTTTTGATAAACATTGCAGTCTAATAAAGATAAGCAATCGGCGGAAATTTGTAAACTTTTGCAAATGAGCAAATTTTGCTTAACAAGCACGTTTTGCGAGTAAAGGCTAAACTAATTTTCGATACTTCGATTCCGTAGAGACATTCTTTGCGTACTGAGGATATTCTTCGAATATAAAACGCGGCGGCAGCAAAGTTATTAAAGCAAAACTCACGTCAGGTAAGCAGGTCAAACTACTACATATTTTCGTTGCATTTTGGTTTTAAGTTGAGTTTCAAATAGAAGATAAAAAGTAACAACTGTATTATAAAAACTGAGTATCCAATTAATAACACACTAAAAGTTTAGTTTAAACGGTGGATTAGAAACCGAAACTGATTTGATAAACACGCGTTGAAACTTTTTTGTTTGCATATTATGTTCCTAAATGGAATGTTATGCATGTGCTTTCTTTCTTTTTAAACATCAGGTTTGGCGCGATAGCGCCAAACCTATAATAGGAAAAAATCAGCTGAATGCGGATTTTTACATTACTTATCGGCGAATAACTTAAGTTATACTTTATGAATCTAGTTCAAACTTCGTGAGCGAATAGATCTGGCAAAAATAAGTAGAATACGTAAAAATAAAGTTTAGTGATTAAGTATGAAGAAAGTTATAAAACTTAAAAAAATTGAAAAAACTTCGCGTCTCTTTTTTTTTTTTCAGTAACTTTTTCTCAAGTCCTGCCAAACCGTTTTCAACGATTTAGGGCTCAATCGACGTGGCCTGTCATGCCATCGGACACCTCCTCTTTTTTTGTTAATCGGTGCAGGTTTCGCTGAGAAATTTGCAAAAAACCTCCGTTTAAGGTGGTAGGTCCAGAATCGCAGTTATTTTACACGAGGCTATTTTCAAAGCCCTTTTTCAGGACAATCAGTAAAGTAGGAATAAAATGGCTACAATTTTTCGAAACAAGACTATAAACTGCTGCAATCATGCTTTGGTCATTGAAAAAATCCAAAGTTAAGACTAGCTACCAGATTGGCTTACAGTTCAGCAAGCCAATGTGGTAGCTAGTCTTAACATTGGAATTTTTCACCAAATAAAAAATGCTCTGAGTGTTTTTTGCTGTAGTTTACGAAAATTATAATTCCTTTACCCATAGTGTATAGATTTGTCTGAAAAAAGGGTCACTGCGATTATGGAACTACCACCTTAA